>JASANE010022691.1:0-18522 GCA_030248225.1 Trileptium ribeirensis | reverse complement strand
AGCTTTAGCTCTATAACATTGGCTTTGCTTTAAGAATTTTTCGCCGCACTCATTTCTGGTTAATTTTTATTCCTTTATATGGCCTAAATTAAACCTGCGCGATGGCTGTCAACAATGATGCGTGTTGTTGCTTTGGACTCTAAAATAAACAATCTCATGTTGACACCCCGATCTGTTATGACTATTACCAGTGGGCCATAGGATTACATGCTCAAGTTTATTATAGAGGTGAGAATATTTGCCACCACCGGCCCTGGATGGACTGACCTCGATTTCTAACGGTCCGAGCAGTAATATTACAGCTCTGGCCGTACCGGGCCGAACTCGTATTGCAACTGACCGGACCGGGCCAAAATTCGCGAACCCGTCATCACCTCTAGAGTCCAATACTTAGTTTTATTATAAAAACCAATTAGACATATTAGGCAATTAAATTGAGCCAATGTTACGTTTACGAATGTTAATGGCCCAAACTATATTTGTTGATTCATAAATTTTAAATTTACGGTCAAGGCGCTGCACAAGAATTATAGTTTTCACTTTGTCATACTCAAAAATCTTTTTCACCAAGTACGCTATCAATCAGCCAACATATTGTAACAACTGCTTGAACATTGGCGACGGAACAGATTTATTGTAAGATTTGTGACAAATTACTTGTAAATTCACTCTAAACAGCATCTGTTTGCAGTATGCACTAATCAAAACAAGACTTCAAAGCCCCAGTTACTAAAACAGAGTTTGCGGATTTAATATGAACTGAATACACAGTCTATGATCTCTGAACAAAATTTTAGCACACGATGGATACATTGTTAAAAACCCTTGATTTAAATGCCGTTCATGCCAAATTTGACCAGATATTATCGTAAAAAAAGTTTGCGAATCCACTATTTCAAGAGTGCCATTCGATACAAACGTTGTCGTACTAATTCTGTGTATTTATTTTTGCAGTGCAAGCTAGTGCAACACAGTTGAATTTGGTAGTTGTAAATGATAGGACTCATTTTATTTTTATTTTACGATATCTCAACGAGTTGCAGATTTTTGTGTTGGCTCCAATCCCATGTTTAAATGCGCTTTTGGCATTCAGAGGAACCTTTTCCGATATCGAAAATGTCGAATACGTTATTCTGCGACTCACTTCACGACAATTTTTAAACTATAATTTCTTCATAGCTGTACTGCTCAAATCTCTCTATAACCGTACACAATTGCAGTTTTCTGCACTTTTAGTCTGATATATTTTAACAAGTTGACAACAATACATTTTACAGTTGACAACAATAGCCTACAATTTTAACAACTCTTTAATATTAAAACTAAATTTCATAAAAAAAGCATATACACGGTTGTCTCAGGGGATGGCAGCTGGTAGCCGGGGTTGCGGCGCCTTCGACGCCATGATCCAGGCCCCTGCGTCGCGGCCAGGAAGGCAAGGGGTTTAGGACGGCCTGTGAGGGGGAATCGAGACTCAATGAATGCGGTTAATTTCATCCATAATCCTATGAGCATGTATGACAAACAGAATGCAATGAGATTCCATAATTAATAATAATAACGTCAACGAATATTTATGATATTCAATACAAGATTTACAAAAACGAAGTTTATTTGTTAATTAGTTTATTTAATGTTAAATATTCAAATGCCAGATTAAACCATAATAATACTTAGAGAAAACGGAACTCAATCAATATATATCAATCATCCATAGCTGAAACTTAAGCTTGTCCTAGTATCTTTGCACAGATAGATATGATAGCAGCAACATATGGTCGATGCTGGTCAGGCAAATATTTTTACCCCGTATTTCGTAGCCATATATAAATATTGGGATAAATTATCCGCTTGTCGCAAATTTGATACAAGCATAATAAAAACGTCACCTAAACAAAACCAAATTCCAAACCCCGAAATTATAATAAGGGAATTATATACTAGAATTATGATCGACACTACTGCCTTTGGCAATCTGTGCTGCAGTGTGGCCGTGGTCAGAAAAATGCTAACAGCATAATATGCAACTTATACCTAAACAGGGCTGAACATATATTCCAAAGCCCTAAATTATAACAAGGGAATATACAGCAATTTTGGTCGACATTACTGCCTTTTAAAGTCTGCGCTGTAGTATGGTATAATATGCAGCTTATAGGTACTCCCACTCTCAAATATAAAACTAAAAACCGGGCGTCGCTTTCAATCTATAGTAACAACAGCAATATTGACGGGATTTTGGCAAAAATTTGGCTTTTTGCTCTATTATTCAGTTGCTGAAGATGTTATCGGCTACGTGCTAGCCTACGGTTGCAATAGCACAGGTCACCTGTACCATAAAAAATTTTATCGCCTTACTTTAGCAGCTACCATATTATTATATAAGCAGCCAACAAAATTCGACTTGGTTTTGGCTATATTATAATCCATGTTCTTGAATTGATAAATACAAAGAAATTCTTCCACTATTATGTGCCGATGGTTAACTGCAACCAAAGGTAAAAAATAACATATAAGCACCCGTCCATTCCTGAGCCATACCCGATGTTGTAAAGCAGAACTATGGTTTATCGCGGTAAAACTTAACAGGATAATTAATTTGCACAAAAATGTGTAACTAATAGTTTCTAATTTAGCATATCTTTTGTTATATTGATTTTGGAGCAGTATCTGTCGCAATGTCCTAATGATTCCTAAGTAACGGCAACTTGGAAGAACATTTGATGGTTTCATGTTTGAGTTCAAGAACTAAAGGGTCATACCTACTTTTTGTAAAATTAATGTTTGGTATTGCCTAATGTGAACAGAGCGGTAACAATTTCGGCCAGACAGATTACGCGTTTGGTCATTATTTCGACCGTTACCATAGTTTCATGGTTTCAAGTTTTTTAAAATTCATTTGGGTTTTCCTTTGTTTTTTAAATACTTTTGGATAATTTAAAAAAGAACCTTTGAAAGTTTTGCTGTTCGTGTTCCAAATGTAAATATTTTTATGAACGCATAACCTACTAAAGCTTTGAATCCACTGTGAGCCAGCAGGAATACTTTTTCCTTTATATTTATCTTCCACCGTATGCTCATGTATTCAGAAACAACCATACTCATACATGTTGACTTGCAACTTAATGATCGCAGGCCCAGATATGCATTACGCCATCTTTTTGCATTGGCTGGTCTTTGCTTTTCTAACCGCTGTTATTAATGCATTAGAAAGTAATTCCGCATGAAGAAGCTTCAAATTTGACTGTATATAAAGTGTCACAATTTTCGAGAACATCGGGTCGGGATTTCTAGCGAACACCCGAAAATTTTGAGCGGGAGTTTTACTTTACTGCAATAAATTTTGCATTTTTAATACAAAAATTCTAGGAAGAAACGTTGGCGTTTTTGCTGTGCTTGGGCTCAAACCAAAACCAAAATTAGAACGAGAACCATGGTAGAGAACCAAATTTTAAGAATAAGTGGTCAAAAACAAGTTACCTGCACCCGCGATTTTCCTTAAAAACCACGTCAATTTCCTTCAGAGCTGCAATTCCACTTTACTCTATACATATTGATTTCGCTTCCCCCGATTCAAATAACTTAGCTTTAATTTTTTGCAAATATTTTATGACTTCTTATCATTTTTTAAATTTGAGGTGTCCCGCCTCCACACATTTCAACAAATATATGATTACGTGATCAGAGCGAACGAAGCTATATTTCCTTGGCTTGAATAAAGGGTTGAAGTGGGGCGTGTGCCGACCCCAGTTAGCTGTGATGAAGAGAGCTAGGCGTAGCTTCCAGTTAAAGGGCCGAAATAATGAGGGAGCGCATGAACCGCCAATAACCTATTACTAACTAAATAAACCAAGGTAAATCAAGTATGGCGGGTAGTACCTCCTCATCACACATGTAACAATTATCTATAATATATATTAACCGTTGGGCTGAAAACGCTAACTTCAAACAACATTAATTCATCCGCTGCTGCTTCGTTAGTTTTAAGTGTTTGACAGAAGTGTTATAGTTGCGTATACCAAACTTCTCAGAAGATAGCTTATCGACTGTGGCTAGACGCCTATAATAATCTCGTGCTAATCGGTTCGTGGGATTATGACTGCTGCTCAAAAATTTACCTTTCACAAGAGCTATTTTGATATAGAAAATTGTTATATTTATTGCGAAAATACTTCGCTATCAAAAATTTAGCAGCGTATGCGCAGAGGTTTTGTTTGGCTTATCAAATTTTAATGTACTATTAAGAAAGCCTTATGCACGGCATAGTTTGAACCGGTAAAAACTTTGCAAAATACATGCAAGCTAATTACCATTAATATACGGAAAGCATATGCAAGCAAATTAGCAACAACAAAGCCTTTCAACTCGAAATTTCAAATATATACACCATGTATACAGACGCATAATCTAAATACAGCACTATGCGATAGAGTTATTTTCATTCCATTCGCTGATGCTAAACACACATGATGATCAAATAACCAGTCATCGCGTAGCATTACTAAAGCAATAAATTTCTTTCAATAGGCGTCGAAGTACTTGTTTTGAGCGATTTATCACATCGATTTCAATCATCGCCATATTTTACGCTGTTGGGTGTTTATAATAACATGACCAAAATGTAACCAAACGTATTACATGCACGTTTACATTTAAAGTAGTGTTAAGCACGTGTGGTGTCAAGATCAAGTTGAAATTGCGTTTGCAGAACGAAAATAGACGAATGTGTTCTGTACTACTTTTGCTAAAAATTCGATTAGTTCGCGGAAGTTAACGGTTCCGCGCGGTGTCATAGACATGCAGTGTTTGTGGTAAAATTAATTCCACGTCCAATATAAGACCAAATTTGTATAATATAAATTGGAGAATTATGGCCTACGATCTGTAAACTTAGCATTGTCATTACAGGACGCATAGTCTATCATGACGTGCTGTGAATGTAGAGTCGGACAAGATTCCAAGAATTTCAAAAATATTGTAAACCCAACGGTCTCAGCGAAGCATCTAGTATTTGAATTTTTTGACACTGCAATACTTTTGAGACAATAAGTAAATAAATTTTGAAAAACAAGTAGCACCGTTAACGCATTTATCTTCCCCGGCGCGTGAAAAGGCAGTGGATTTAGTTCGGTTAAACCCCAAATGTTCTACTTAGAGAGTTTTTCACATATTTCACAGTTTCTTTGTTTTGCAAATCTAGAGACCTCAAGCTAGTTGTTCTCAAAACATAATATAATTGCGTATAAAATATATATTAAGGACTGAAATAAGGACCTCATTTTAAAATATTACATATAAATAAAAATTAACACTGTTGCATGAACGTAGGCGCAAAAAAATCAGGCAGGGCGGTAAGATCGAAACATTCTGGGAAGTGGATCAGAGCACGCATCAGATCCTACAACGTTGTACCGCTATTTACAAGCAGGTTACCATGAGAATATGTATACCTACATGTTCCTCCGACATGGAAGATTTCTGAGTCGATCTACATGTCCGTCCCTCAAACATATTACTTTTATATATACAAATACAGGATTGACCAGCTCGGCAGATTTATGTGTGGAACGCCGATATGTGCTTATATTTATACAGCATTGTCTAACGTGGTATATTTTTGGGAACCATCTCCAGGTATCTGTGATGAGGGGTGTCCCCCATTCTTCCATGCGCTATTGCATATCACAGAGGATGCAAAAACTTCGGGAATTTATTGAGCTTCCGCCTTCACGATATATTTTATATCGCTTAATAAAATACAGTACGTATAGCTTTAACTTCGTCATTTTTAGCGAGGAAAGCTCTGAATGTAGCTGTTAGCTGTAGGGAATGAATTAGCCGAGTGTGGTTCTAAAATTACAATTCATATATAGCGAAATTTCAAAAAATACTACAGTTTAGAAAACGAAACCGAGAAGCAAAACTGACACAGAGTTCCGAAAATCTGTATAAATTAAAAAAACCAAGCACAAAACCATTATAGTATAGTATCGCCCGGCCCTATAATAGATTAACAACGCAGCAAGTATACACAGACAAAAATGAATATAATAGCTAACTTAGCTTAGATCGATGTAGCTTGTCTATGTGTGTACGCATGTGATATTAGAAAACGTGCTACGTTGGATATAGCTTAAGTAGACACTGAACAGCGAAGCATAACTGCTCGGGCTGGTAAGGGTTAGCTAAAACGTAAGAAAGACGTTGGCACAGTACAGCAATACAGCAGCCTAAGACCGTGACTTGATTTCCGTACAAAACTAAACGCTACGTACGCACGGTAAGCTCCTTTTCATAATTATAAGCCATCTATAGTAGGCTAGGAGTGCAAATGTGCGAAAGCGGTTGACCAGCTTTGAAAGAACCGTCTGCATGAATAGAAAAGTATGTTAATTCCATAACCCTGAGGGACGTAAATAAAATCAGACCATGCTGGATATACTAAGCCTAAAACCAGGGCCGTTAGGGATTGCGAGCCCCCAAAACCTTGTGCTATTCCATCCTGTGGACGATCCAGGATTTCACGGTGGGGGGATCCCACAGCGCCGCACAACACCGCATATTCCTCGCGCGCGAAAAATCTTAGCACTACCAGAAAACTTTAGGGCGAAGGCAATCTCACCATTTATGAGTCAACACCCATGGATCACCCTGGATTCGGCTTTAGTCCCATCAGAAAATATTTGATAAATTGCTTAGCACAAACAAGCACCAAGAATCACTCTGCCCACCCCTCCTTGTTCTATGAGCACAATTTACATAAAATTATCTCGCAGGAAAAGGTTGAGCAAACTTCTCAAATTTTTGCAGTTTCTTTAGCTTATTTACTTTTTTCAAGCGTAAACAAGTTCCACCGGTAAAATTAAGTAGTTCAGCGAGACAACTAAACTATTATAATGCAATATTATTACATTTATTAAATGCACGAAATGTCCAGTCGCGAGGCTACCGTAACACCTGAGGCCCCCAAGTGCGGTTATGGGGGCGGTCGGCACAGTTCTGCCTAAGCCTTGGCCTAAGCTAAGATTCTTATCTAAGACAAACACTAAGCCGAACTCGAGGAGCTGTCGCCCTCCGTACCCGCAGCTCTGAGCTATTCTTTTTTTCTAACGTTATAACGTACGCCTCTCAGCATTTCTGGACCTTTAATCCTTTCATGCCAGGGATTGTAATCTTGTTGTATGAATGAAAGGGGTGTACACAAATCACTTAGATATCTGTGATTTGCTGCTCGGTTCCTTAACGTCGAAAAGCAATCGAACAACAACGCGTGTATAAACAGACATTGTAGATATGCTGTTCATAAATGAGGACAGTGCAGAGCGTCAAGCGTTACGTTAAACTGAGTTCGTCGTATAATATCTGTTTGCATGGGCGTTGTTTGTTTACTTTACGGGATTAACTTACGAATAAAGCAACAACTCGTACATAGCTAGGTGGTCTGAATACGTCGGCTTCACGTGTACAACCCAAGTTCGATCCCCGGCGTAGGCTTCAGATTGACAAACTCTGCATGATAAACAAAGTAACTCTTACGTAAAATGAAAATTTATATCACTTAAATGCCACTTAATCACTTAAGATTGTCGCTCGATTAATCATAATTAATTTGGCCGCTCGATCAACCCTTCCGATCGTAAAATGACAGCATTTGTTTGAAACAACGTACATTGTACAGCCATACACAAATCAAGTCTATCCCGCGGTGTGCGTTTGCGCGTGCGTTGTTAGTCACTCGCTTTGTGAAGTTCTTTTAGGAACCATGCAACAGCTCTCAGATAGTGTAGCGGCTAGAGCACGAGACTCGCAACAAAAAGATTCAGGTTCGGTCAGCCGTCGCAGCAAAAGTTTCTTCAAGACTGCACGAAATGCACATTGGTCAGAAAGAAAGGGTTATATAATCCTGTAGCTTTAATTAAAATTTAGCCTTTCGCTTATATGATTCAAAATTAACTGATCGGTTAACTGATTAAAAATTAAAAACATAAAAGTGTTCAAAATTTATACATAAAACAAAGTATTAGAATGCAAAGTTTAGTTTCGCTTTGGCGCGACCTCAACTATTCATGTTTTTCGTTTTGCGGGCAGACCAAGGAGATACGTTTACAACTTCGCTGGTTCTGCCCGATGTGTTTGGAAGATGCCCAATATCCTCTCCTGGTTTTTATGACAGTAAATATTTTCTTAGTCGTAAGACTGCGCCTTGAACACCGCTCTAAGACACGTTATGCACTTTTTATTACAGAGGATCCAGGGGCCGCAACCCCGTTCAGTAAATATGGTTCCATGACAAACCCCCTGGGGTATATATCTTAGATAGATGAGTTTTTACACATCCTATGACGGAGTATATAGATAATGATAATTCTTTGTTGACTCCTGTAGGCTAAATTAACTATACTTATCAAGAGCACAAAATGGCATATATGTAACAGGACCGTTCCGGTCTGTTCGAGCGCTTTCGTTATGTTTCAGAGTCATGACATTCTGTAAGCAATAGGATTTGAATTAAAACTCATTTTGATATAGGCCGAAACATTTTTATAGAAAATCTGGTATAATGCGGACTAACCTTATCAGAAATAAATTCGAAAAGTATATTGTATGGTGCCATGGTCTTGTACTTATCACTAATCATTATTGCTTATATATCTTTATTTTATGTATACGTTTCCATGCTGTTCTTCTTTCAGGCATATTATGTACCTATGCCGTTGCATGTATCCTTTATTTTATGTGGATTCATGCGGAAATGCCCTGCTTCAATTTGACGGAAACAACTCAAAGGGATTCCGAAGGAGACAGTGCAATTGAAATCTGCAATTTCTCGGAACTGCACCAGTTACCCCCACCTGCCATTGAAACTTCAGAATTACAAGCGTCCGCAAATAGGATGCCATCGACCGCTCAAGGATGCCATCGACCGCTCACTAAGAAGTCAACGACGAATATTTAAAACGTGAACCGGGGATGATTCAAACTAAACGTATTGACTTCACCGACGTGGAGTATAAGCAATGCAACTTTTGTCGTAATGGTTACGCAGATCTATACATGAAATAATGGTCGCGAGAGAAACCGAAAACAAAAACTTAAAACAACAAAATAATGAAAAAAGTAGTGTTCGAATACTCGGAAGCGACGGGGGCCGGGCTCGTTTGCCCCGTAACTGTCTAACGGTTGATATTTTGGTGAAACGCCCCGAGTACTTTTTGATACAGAATTTGCTTTCACATGAGACCAAAATAATCGAAATCGTATCTTAACTTAACCCATCATTTGAGCAGTAATCACGTTAAAATTATAGAAACAGACGTTACTTACGCTAAGTTTGGCTGTTTGTAGTGGTTCGAAATAGGCATATTTTCTATATAGTTGCGTATATTATTTATATTTGATTTTGATGCACTCGTATCTCTTTTCTCACTTTGCCCAGCGAATCCGCTACCACCTCCATCTTCATGTAAAGACCTATGATATTGGGGATAACTATTCCTGATCAGTAGCCTCGATCGACTTTGTCAAACCATCGCTTTTGAAATCTCTTACTGTCACGAACAAAATGCCCCTCAAGAAGATTAGATATTTTGTTGGCTGTATTGTACCATCGGATATCTAACGGACACCAATTGGTTTCGATCCGCCCATTAGGTGGCCTGAGAATAGCAGCAAAATACTTGTATTCGCCTCATTTGTAGCTCAAATCAGTCATTGCCGACTTTACAAACCTTCCTCCTTCTCACTAGAGTTCATTAGGCGGGAGTTTTACACGTTATGTGGTAACCCACCCATCAAGAAATCTAACGAGTCCAAGTGGGTTTCGATCCGCTTAGCTGCTAAGCAGCAGTAAGAGTTACCCATCCGTTATGTGCTTACGCTACTTCACATATTACAGATACTGACATATATTTCCTTTTGTCTTGCAACATCTTCGCCCTTGAACCTTAATCCTAAGTATACATATGCGACCCCTCCTTCAACTCGTCCGCTGTCGATAAACAAAGTGATCGCCAGACATTCCGTTGTTCTGCTATAACCCGCTAAAGTGCCTCCATTTTTAGGCTGAAATTGATAATGGGTATAAATACTCTAAATTTTACTTTTAACTCTAAAGTGGCCAAATCACCCCTCGTTGCATTCACCACGTACAACTCCAAATAATATCCGGCGGATCTCATTCAGACACTCCGTTAACTCGGGGCAGCCGATGAAAGCGTTCTCATCATTGCAAACTCTTTTCGTCATTTTAGCACTTTTATTATTTTTACTCTTAGGACGGGGGTATCACCTTCTCCCGAATCGCCATCTCCTGAACAGTTCAACGATATTATGGAGGTATCGTTCTACCTAACCGTTAGCAAGGGAGGGCCGCCAAAGCCCCATATACCAATATGTATGACCAGACTCCAACGGGTTAACTCTCATTTTTGCGTCTACTCCCCTTGTGTCTGGTGTCGTACAGACCCGAATCTGCCATTTCCTTCTAATTAAAATTTTAATTATCATTAATGCTACTTGTTAACATATTGGTATAACATATACTTATATAAATATTGAAAATATATGAATGAACTATACGTACAGGTAAATATAACTACAATATGTATATGAGCATGCACACAATAAATACAAAAATCCTATAAATTTCTAACTTTTACAGATTTTCAGGTATATATATATATGTAGGTACGTAAAGATACTGGGGGCAGGTTGGTGCTCGACCGTGATCCCAGTGGGTCCCGGGTCTCCTCCCGGAAGATGGTTCCCAAGCCGGTGCACTGTCCCCAGCCTCTGTTCGGGCCCTGTCCTGCGACCCGTCCCCACAGCTCCCCCGGCAGGTCTCAAAAATCTATATAATAGCCCAGAAATTATGAATGTTTTAACTGGGTATATGTGCTTGTTACTAGAAATAGGACTACAATTGATGATGCGCGCGTCGACAATTTTATGCATTAGAATGTCTGGCGGATTAATGAGGGACCAGAAGATATGAATTGAGAGGCAGATGGCAAACTTTGTAGGCAGCGCTATCGGGTAATCTCTGCTTCAATATCCATTAGAAGCGATGCGCGGTTAGTCGCCATCTGCGCGGTTAGTGCGCGCGTCGACAATTTTATGCATTAGAATGTCTGGCGGATTAATGAGGGACCAGAAGATATGAATTGAGAGGCGGATGGCAAACTTTGTAAACAGCGCTATCGGGTAATCTCTGCTTCAATATCCATTCGAAGCGATGCGCGGTTAGCCGCCATCTGCGCGTTCAATATGAGCTGTTTCGTATGTCTGAGATCACGTTTTTAAAGAATGTCTAGACGGGTTTGTTAGGTAAGCCTTGTATAATGGCAATTAATCCCGTTTTGCGTAAGGAATAATAACGTTTTTGGGTAATACTTCCTTTGTTCCAGACGATCTTTCCTTTTAAATAACGATAGAAAATAAAATGGAGTTTCAACTTTGTAAAAATCATTTTGTCTCGCGGTGTTCCTTTGTAACCAGACCACCAGGGTATACGACTGAAATTGAATTTAAAACTTTTCGATTGTATGATCGACCTGGAATTTGAAAATCAATTTAAAACTCAGATTCGCCTGCGATTGGAGGATGGCAAAATTGCTACACAAAATATAGGATCATAATTTCGAGGGCATACCGCCCTCTGAATACGAATCAGTACGACTTCGGCAGCACGGAGTTCGGTAGAATTTACTGATTGACTCCGTTGCTTTGGCTAATGTGTTTATTACAACGTGTTTTTTGCGTGGATCCGGCTCGACGATGGTTTGACATGTTTGCGGCTTTATTAGCTTTTAAGAATCGTGAGTACGGGTGTGAGTACTAGGTGGCAGGGGCCATTCTCCCCGGGACTTAACTTAACGTAGTTAGGTGCTTACATACTTATCGACATACCGTCCCACACTATTTCAGCGTTGCTGTAGCTAGTCACCCATTTCCCTCGAATTAACCCCCGTCCGCATTCGGGCAAATCCATCCCGTTCCCGAACTGCTACACGAACTGTCTGCAGATACTGCAAACGATAGAGTTTCGATTGGTGCGATTAAAAGAAAGATTTACCCGCCGAAGTCCTGCTGATTCCCCGTTGTCTTAAATCGAACCTAAAACTCATTGGACATTGTTGGTCCAGGTTTACATGATCTATTGAGTTCAGTTAGGCTTGGACAATTTTCCCTGAGTCGACCGCGGTAATTTGCTTGATCGAAACAAAAGATCGATGAAAATTCGGTTTCATTTAGGGTTTGTTGCTTGGGTCGTGCTTTTAAAATTAGTAGTTTAGTAAATAGGTCAATGCTCATGTTGGGTTTGGGGGCGATCGAAACTTGATATTGGAAGCAGGACTTGGGTCACCAATGACCCTGCAACATCCTCAAGGTGAGTGAGAAAATTCCAATTTGCCCAGTTGAGCTAGGAAAATTTGGAAAATGAGGCCCGACGAGGAGCCAAGGGCAGGCCCAGCTAGGATCGACGAAGTTCGGAATGACTCGAGCCTAAGTGACGGTGGTTTCATTTCTTTACAGCTTTTCTTTGTGCTTTATATTGATTTCTTCGTTTGTAACCTGTTGATGCTTCACTTATGTTAAGTTAAACATATAACTTCATGATGCAATGTGACTAAGGCAATCACATCGGTTTGTTACATGCAGTCCTTAGGAAGTCTAAGTACTTCTTCTAGGCCTTAAGGCTGACTAGGAATATATTAGTATAGAACCTTCAACCAAGAATAGTGCCGGCCGATCGACAAAATTTTAATGCCCCAAATTTCTGATGACAACCCGTGGGTCTATGCAGTATTTTAAAGTTTTGAAGTTACAGTAAGGTGCGAAATACTAGAGAGTGTACAGTTAATGAAATAATGGGCATAGGATGTATCTGGAACGGGTAACTTTCATGTGTTCCCGTGGTCGTCCTACACCATCAGGTGGCTTCGTGACAATCTACTAAGACTATAAATCGGAACAATCACTTTTCAGTAACCCTTAATAAGATAAACGCTATATATAAAGGGCTCGTGAATCCGGAATGTGATTTGATCTGACGAAAACGGTTCACCTTTGTTCTTACTTTTGTAGACTGTGGACAAAAATTTCATAAGATCCTTTTGACTAGAAACATTTAGAATTTCATCTCCAAATGTATTAGGAGAAATTGGGTGAAACGTTCCGAGCGTTCCGCGTTCAAATTTTCTTGGGTAATACATGATGGAGTTACCGAGCATCGCACTTTCAAGCTTTACAGGGCACTTTACTAAGAGACCTGAATCTTAAATCTATTAAGCAATAAGATTGCATTTAACTGGGTTTTTTCAACTTCGAATTTGTCGTTGTTGTAGGCACCATTAGCAGATCGAGTATGAGCTAGAGCCGCGCTCTAGCGTCGAAAATTAGCCGCGCGTTTCCCGGCCTGCAAACCAATAGCCCATTACACTGACCGCCATTTTTGGCTGTAGATTGAAGTTAGATAATAACAAGTTCACGCAAGTTCTAGAAGGCGTTTGTTCATGAACAGACGTTTGAGCGTACCATACACAGATAATCCATTTTAACGCTACAAAAAAATATAATTATATAAAAACCAATTTCTAGAAATGTAAACTTAATTTAACCGATAGTTTATTCCAAAAGTTATGTTAAAATTAGCTGATTTCCCTCACTAATTCATCCACACTTTCACATTATATTATAGATGTTTTTATGCCCTGATCAGAAACTTCAATTTGAAACACACTTTGAGCTTACAATATTGTTAAGATGTTTTGTCCTACAGTAAACTATAATGCCTTAACCTAGATATAACACCAAAACCTTCGCACAAGTACAGATGTTGAAACCTTGCATACATATACCGCAAAATTGTAGCTAAAACTTAAATATTATCACGTAAATATCATTAAGCTTTACAATATTAATGCCCATTGATAGTGATGCCTGATTCTGCATTTTCGTTAATTTAAACCTTTTAAATGCATTCATATGTGACATATATGTTGTCTTTGTGTCATTTAATTGAGTAAATTCCACAATTATAACAAAATTATGTCTTATGGCAAAGAAAACGGATCTCAGACAATAATGACTCATTGACACGTTGCATTTTATAATCGGTGCAATTGACATTGACATTACACGCATAAATTCGCCAACCCTTGTCGCAACAGCGACAAGATGATTCAAAAGTTTTTGCGTAGACAGCACGCGACTTACTGGTTGTAATTTAAATAAGCACAGAAAGACACACTAATTAAAATTTTGCATTACACACCTAGTTGAGTTGATGAATTAACATGCCATTTTCGATCCATTAAATATCACATTTCGCAACGACCTATTTTCAATTGATTACAATTATTTATAGACACTGCGGCGATTTGTTAAAGACTGCATAGTGGAAAACCAATGGAAATTCTTCCTCCAGTGATAGAATATATAAAAATCGTCACAAACATGTAATATATAATCATATACAAATGGACACACAGTACACTGGACCTTTTTCACAAAATCTCATTTCTTAATCCAGACAGTAATTTATAGTGTTTCAGCACGAATCTTAAACGAAGAAACAAGTAGAATTAGGCTCGTATATACTTTTGATGCGCTTCTGCTAATCTAGTTTAAATTCGAAGTTTACGAATTTTGAAATCATTTTAGGAGCAAAATTGAATTCAAATTCTTATTTTGCAGAAACCTCGGATACAGGTAGTTTTTCATCGATACCCTTTGCCATTGTGTTTGCTCTATTGAGTGCGTGCACGAGATACAGTTGTTTTTGTCGTACTTAACAACCATGGATATCCGTATATTTTATTCCGTTTATTATTTAAAAAACTAAAACTTAAAATTATGACACTTTTGCTGTCCAAATTTAGCATTCTTAGCCTATATAACTTTCCGTAGAGCTATCCAAGTAATTAATGTTGTCTTGAACCAATAAAACCAAAGGGTTTAACTATACATACTCACAGTGCGAAGGGGTGTTATCCGCTGAGTTGTCGGACCCCCTTGGGCGAAGTGACCAACCCCTGACAGGTAGCCTGACCCGATCTTTCCGTGACTCAGCAACTAATTCCCCCTGCAACCGCCAACTGGTTGTCCCTGTAGGATACCAAAGACCGGCTTACCACCACCGTGGCAAGTCTGCCATCCCTTTTGACGTTGGACGTTGAGTATATCTGGTTAAAACTGTTTGTAACAACATTCGATTGTTGTTATAAACCTGCGAGTACACGTAGAAACATTCGAATGTATGGTGTGTTTTTTTTTGTTTTTTTTTTTTTTTTTTTTTTTTTGTTCTTTTTGTGCTTCGTTGGTGTCCGTTGCTTCTCCCTCGCCTTGCCTTTCCCTTTCTATGTACTAGGACCAGTTCTGGCCCTAAGGGATCCCAGCTGCACCACGCTCAGTATTCATGGTGGTGCCCGGACAACCCCGGCTTACACGATTCCCCGGTGGATCCTAATCTAACCGATGGGAACCGCTTAGCTTAGCGGGCTGCTCGGCGGGTTTACCAGGGTGTTCGGCCTGGCCCCTATATTGGCCCACGTGTCTAATGGTATGGAGGTCCCCCTGAGGGAGGGTCATCCCCTAAGCCTGCTCACAGGTAATGAGGCTGACCCGCTATTCCCTCTTTTGATTTCAGTCTCCCTGAAAATGCCCGATGGATGGGACATGACTAGTGGGAATCACCAGATTGAAGGATCAAGGTGATAAATTTTGGTCTGGGCGCTGAGTTGTAATTGCTCTAACGGGACGTACGTTTTAGTTTACTCGAGTGGGTTTGAGTGGTACATTTCGGGTCGGTTAGTTTAAGCTGGGTGATAAAATATTTGGTGCGAAATTCGGCTCAGTTATTTATGTCTGACCATTAATAGCGGGCGAAGGGCGGTACGGAAATACAGCTAGGCGAACGCGTGAGCGCGTAGGAGTTCCGAGGCGCATTGAGCAGAAGGGCGGTTGTGGTGTGGGCAGAAGTTCAAAATGCGGGGGTTCGGTGCGAATCCGAACGCCGGTGGTGTACACTAGTACTCATTAAGTGCATGATACCTAGTAGCAATCACCTCGCTTGAGGTTTCCGGGCTTTGCCAGGTCGTACCGGATCTTATATAAATTTAACAAAAACCAAATCGCTTGCATAATAAAACACTTCAATGATTTACTATTTCCGCGTTCATTTGTACAAGATTTCTATGAAACCACCCCGCGGGGTGTACAATAAAATAATGAAAAGATATACACCTACATCACCCAATCGGGGTGTATACTACAATTTCCGCTTCACCCGTTAGGGTGTACATGAGCATTCCTTGAGGTGATTTCATGTTGTCAATTTCTACAATTTTGCCGCACTATTTGGCCTTTAATAGATTTCAACCAAGAAAAATTTTTTCTTTGACGCCGTGTAGAACATGAACATCTGCCCGATCATTTGCAAATACTGGAATTTTCACACCACTATCGCTGCCACCCAGACACCCCGAGGCACCCCTTTCCCACGTCTGCATGGCAAAAGTTACCCGGAGCGAACGGGAGACCCAACTAGGATGTTGACGAGTCGAAACTGGTTCGGATAGGAGCAGAATTTCTGACCCGCTTTAAATATCGGAAACCGCACCAGCAAGAACAAAGTTTCATGCGTAACTGAAGAACGGATACGACGGTTAACCCTCGTAGGTTACAGATTAACTCGTAAGGCTCAAACGAAGGCGAGATAATCGTTAACCAAACCCGAGTAAGGGCTGGGTAAAATCTCAACCGGACCTAAACAGTAGCGATACGAGATCCTAGTTGGCCCGAATATGTTAACTAACCGCCTGGTTGAGCCTACCTAATTATCCGATTGACCTTCGATTGGACTCACCCAGGCGTCACGTAAAATTCGGTTGACCCTAGGTGAAATTTTCACTAAATCTTAAATCAACCTAAATGAACACTACGCAAAACCGTTAATGAACCACTAAGCAATCGCCAGACCGACCTAAAAGCTTTCCGTTTGCAAACACGAAATTTACTCTAGGCTAGCACCTCGTGACTTTTAGCACCTCTCATATGTACAGCTTGGTCAACACTCCCAGGACCGGTGCAAAAATGGCCCGGGAGTGGGGAACCAGTCGAGCATGAGCCAGCTTCTGCTTTAGATTTATTCGACCCCTTATCAGTTTTAAAATTTTGTGCGCGGGACCGACACCTGCGGGGGCCCAGGGCATCCATTAGACGCCCCGGCCTCCGCAAGGGCCGCCCTCCAACGGAAGCGGAAAAATACGAAAAAACTCTATGATTGGAAAGGCCTCGGGTGGAGCTCTTCCGCACGTCTGCATACCGAAGAGTCACCCGGGCGAGCGCTGCATCAAGAAGCTGAAACGAAACGAAAACGTAAGCAAAACTAGTCGGCGACAACCGCCGAAAAGGACGTCAAAATTTTGAAAAGAGCCGCTCGACTGATTCCAGCCTTAAAGGGTACCACCGTCTTTTATACCCTAATCTTTCTCCTTTTGGACTGATTTCGATAACGGCAACTCAAATAACAGAACAAAGTTAAAACCGCGGCGCAAACCATTCACATACAACATAAATTTAAAGTAGTTCCCACTTTTAAGCAGCAACACCATCTACATACGACGCAAATTTAAAATAGCTCCCACTTTCAAGCATCTACCAATTATACATAACAACGATATGAAGACTAATTTTAACAAACCCCCCTTCGCAGAGCAGACGACAGTAAGCTGTAGATAGACCTCCTATGTGCAACAAGCAGCGATGAGCTGGTACGCAGCAGCAACTCACAACGGACAGTGGCCGAAACGTGCCAATTCGGCCCTGTAAACAACTAAACCTCGCCCTGGTCGGGGCGAGGAAATTTTAAAAGAAAAATATACCAGTGCTCAGGGCGCTGGTTTCTCATAGGGATATCGGCACGTTTTTGCCGATATCTCAAGAACGAAAACCAGTAGGCGGCCGGGGGCAGGACCAGAATCATGCCCTGGCAGGCCGGCTACTGATGAAAATTTAATATTTAATGTAACTCCCACGGGAGGCCCGCTAGAGGCCAATTTAGACGTAAGTGAGCCAAGATTTTGATGTCTCATTAGAGTTTAGGGGATCCTGAGCGGACCCGTGGGGGTGGGTGGTCCCGGCTCTTCAACTAAACAGTTAGGGGAGAACCCGATAAGTGTCCCGGGCTCCAAAAATGGGGGGGTTTTGATTATTTTAGGTACCCTTTTGGGCTTAGAAAATGGGAGGCTTAAACGCCTGTTCGGGGATCCGTAAGTATTTAAGGGATCCACATTATTATACCATCAGGTTCGATTTTACACCCCAGTATTATCCTTAAGAGCGTTGATACACCCCCGTTTACTTAAAATTTGTAAGAAACCCAAAAATGGAGTTTTTTTGTGTTGCACCCCAAAAATAATGTCTTAGAAATTCTGTATCCTAAAATACTCTGTTCTAATTTTCTCCGACCAAAGATTTTGATCACCTAAAACCCGGCGTGGGCTCATCCGGATATTCCTC
>JASANE010022690.1:0-26992 GCA_030248225.1 Trileptium ribeirensis | reverse complement strand
ACCATAAGTAGGCGACCAGCCAGGGCACGGATATGATCCCCCCGGCCGCCTACTCCTTTCCGTTCCTGAAATATACGCAAAAAACAACAAAAATCTTGATTATTTTCAGCGCCTAAAGCGCTTTTATATTTCGGCAATAATATGGCCTCGCGCCGACCAGCGCGAGGTTTGGGTGTTTACGCGGTCGCCTCCATATAGTCGCCAGGTGCTCACATCTTCACCGACGAACCAAGGGGCTAATGTTGTTATTGTCGTTGTCTAGCTCTGTTGTTGCCGGCTCTTGGTTTGTATATTGTACATCTTGCCTGTGCAGCGTTGCTTTATATTTGTAATATATATATGTTGAGTGTCGCGCTTAATTTTAAAGTTTTGAATTTTGAAAAGAAAGGAGACAAAAGAGGGAAGGAGGTTTAAGCTAGGTATAAAAGAGACTGCCCGATTCCCCGATCGGGACCAGTCGAGCTTTTTGGTTTAAGCGTTGGCGGTTGTCGCCATTTAAAATTTGATTTTAAATAGTTTTTCTGTTTTCGTTTTCTTTTCGTTTAGACATACCAGGGGTGGTTCCTCGCCGTGCCCCCACGGTGGAGAGCCTTCCCGGGTTTTCGCTTCTTTTCGATCAGACAGAGAGCCGTCCTTTGCGGACGTTGGAGCGTCGGAAGGATGCTCCGTGCGCCCGTAAAGGTCGGACCCCGCAGAAACTCACAAGTTGCATAAAAATTATTTAAAATTTCGCTCGCTCGCAAACTCGACTGGTTCCCCGCTCCTCGGACATTTTCTCTGTTCATGAGCCGGAGGAGTGATCGAAATTTTTATTCTAGGGTAATTGGTACGAAGCAAAATTTCTAGGTTAAGGCAAGTGATGTCGTTTTAAGATGCTTCTCAAGAACTGCTTAGGTTAAGAAAATCTTTATATTGCGAGTGGACCTGGTTAAAAGTTGCTTCGAAAAGCTAAGCCAAATTTATAGGTGTTGATAGGAGTGACACTGGGACGTAGCCGGTTGCATCCTCGGGTGACATGCGGTGTCCCCAATTATCTGAAATCGAGCAGCAGCGTCGAATTCCCATTCGTTCGCTGGGTTTTTTCTGTCTCTTATTAGCGTGTGATGCAAACGACTGCGGACCTGAACGCGACAAAATTTTAAGAGGCTCACTAGTTGAGCGTAGAGCGAAACAGAGACTGGGGCTGGCGGTGAACTGAATCGTATTAAATTTTGGTGGGACGTAGGTTTTCTAACCGTGCAACTACGGGGAAGATCTATGTCGGCACCCTCTTCCGGAGCTATCTGGGAGCGAGTTTCAAATTAGTCGGATTGTGCGTGAGCCGCTCCAGTCGCTGCCGAAACTGTACAAAATTTAGAACCTTCGGTCCCGTTATCATTCGGATCTCGATTGACAAAACAGGGACAAATCATCGTGATTTAATAGGTAACTAATTGTTTATAAATTCAACATGCGCTCTCCAAAAACATTTATTGGGCTCTACTTGAACGAAGGTTTTGAGGTATAGTACGTGGAAGAGAATGTAGCATATACCTCCGGGTATCTTGCCCGATAGTAAAATGTATACCATAAGTGCTGTACATAATTGCTGTGTGCCCCGATTGGGCAGTGTTATTAAGTGTACCGAATACCAAAAGGAGTTCAATAGTAAAGCCATTGAACCGTGTGTGATGCTTGTAGCGGTTAGGAGTTTCATCTAATTTTGTGAACCTGGTAGAATTTTAGGATCCAGTCCCGATAGGAACTCGTAGGGATTTTCGAACCTAAGTTAGTTTTGCGCCCCTGCGAGCAAGACCTCCCCGACACTGCGCTGTCTGTTTACCCCACTGATGCAAGGTCTCCCGCATGCCCCGCTACAGAGTTCGAGCAGACAACCCACTCCGCACCCCGCACTATATCTGCGTGTACCTCGACCAGTAGGAACGCCCTGCCGCGAATCCTCGCCACGGTAATTATCGCCTTGCGTAGCTCGCTACCTAACCTGTAACACTGGTGATTAGCGTAGAGACGGTAAAGAGACTGGGGCCTCCGCCCCAGTGCCCCTGCGTTAGTACAAGAAATCAGGGTCTAGAGAACCTACCTCGACCAGGACCTTTAGGAGTATCGCGTGCTTACAGTCTAGGTTTCAGGACCAGCCACGCAAAACCCTGGGATTTGAAACGGGACAATAATGCATAGAGACACAACAACGGGGAATCTCCCCAATGCTCTTCTAGGATCAGCGAACCCCATTTAGGGGATTAAGTGGATAATGTGGGAAAGGCGAGTCAGCCTTATTACCTGTTAGCAGGCTTAAGGGTTGACTCTCCCTCGGGGGACCTTCATACCATTAGACACGTGGGCCGATATAAGGGCCAGGCCGAACACCCTGGTTAACCCGCCGGCAGCCTGCAGAGCTAAGCGGTTCCCTTAGGTCATCGTATAGATCACCAGGGAGTCGTGGAAGCCGGGGTTGTCCGGGCACCACACGCTAAGGAAACGGTGGTGCAGCTGGGATCCCTTAGGGCCAGAACTGGTCCTAGTACACTGTACGTCCCTTAAGACGTATTTAAACAATTCCTTCCCAACTAGTTCCGAGTTAGCTGAGTGGATATGCTGAAGCACAAAGTTATAGTAAGGTCGGGCCTGAATCCTTCCAGTCTAACGTTGACCATCCACCGATCAGTCAATTTTACTAGGGCTACCCCTTTCTTTTTAGAAACCATAACATAACCGTCGGCTAAACCCAAATCTCACCCAATGTCAAAGCGCGGAAGATGAAACAGTTTCGCTGTTTCAACAGAACCCTGCGAAGCTGCCCATAATAAACCACACGTAATACGATTAATATCGTCAATGTAATACAATTAATACTTTTCGACACTAATGCGCTACTAAACTTAAAATACGCCCAGTCATAATCCTATTTTGCAAAAAGCGATCGGGGACCGCAATCCATTGTTATAGAACAAAATGCGGTTTTGCCATCCATTTTTCGCTAACGATATTCGGTCTGATTTGGATTTCGTGTTGCAAAATTCAATTTTGTAGTCGAACTAAAATCTTCCTTTTGTTAATTCGGAGCAAAATGGTTAAATAACACATCAAACGGGTAACGTAGTGATAGTCGATGTTCTAGAAATCCACCGACCTAGTTATCTTTGCGTTATAAAACAGAATAGCAGTTCTTAGAGGTGATAAATAACCTGTTCGCGAACCGGTGCTATCTCGTTCCCCGAAATAGTTCGTGAACAGTAATATTCGCCATCACTAAACCAAATACAAAAATTTTCTTTGAATACCAACAAATATAATACCAAAATCTGAAACTAAATGTAAATATATTAAATAAATTAAATATATAAAGATCAACATATACTGTGTTCACGAACGGAATGCCTCAGGGGGAATTCACTCCTTACGAATGCATTAGAGTATGCTGCAAATAATTACTGAAGGTGTAATTTCCGACATACCGTGAAGATTACGGCTGGACCTTTCGAGGTGTGGGAAATGTTGACCTTGTGGAGAACGCGAAGAAAGTATCGCCATATAGGTGCGGCGCCACCGGAAAGTGTGAGTAGCAGGTGTGCCCCAAATGTACTCGCAGATTTACTTACTTGAAAAATTGGCTCTTTTTAACGCGCTGAATTTAACACAAGTGTGTGATGGTCACCTCTAGTATTAAAATACCGCTCCCGACGTATGTTAGCGAAGAATTCCGCGTACAATGAAAAACCCGCTGCTTGACCCACTATAGTGCAAACTGTGCCATTCCTATAGAGAAAAAGGGTCCGTGGTAGTTAAAAATGCGACAACGCAACTCCCCCTCGAGTAATAAAGCCACCACCACACTGAAAAAAGAGATTTGCCCTACCCACGCAGTGAACAAGTGTATTCTCTCCAGCAGATAAAAACGCAACGCCTCAACCTACCCTAGAATAAAACAGAGGCCCTCCACGGTGATAAACGCCATGTCAGTAGTGTGCAGAGTAAGAAGTATTTTCTCAGCTTTGTCCTATTTTTTACAACTAGTCGCCAGTGCAAAATAGCATATATTATCGAATTGTGTATTTAAATTGATATAGGAAATTTTACTCTACATCCTATATCGTTGGAATGTTCAAATTTGGGAGGGGTGGTTACCAGTTCAAAATTTGTGATACCCATCTACCCACAGGTCCCAGCCACCAAAATCACCTGACCACCACCTAGTCTTTACTGTTCTAGCGTTCAGACTACAAATTTAGATTTTGTACTACCCCCATCCCCTCACAAATATTTGTGTTATACCAATGGTACATCAAAATTAGATTTTATCGAAATATAAGGCATGTATGTTTAAGTAAATTTAAATATATTTTGTTTTGTTATTTGTATTTAATTGATAGGTTTATTTATTTTACAGAGATTTATTCGGCGTTTTTGAAGCATTCGTTTCTAAGGCTCTGGAGCAGTGGTGCAAGCCAAGCCACAAAATTTGGCGGAGCCACACTCTATAACAGAGTAAATGGCTGTAATACATTATAATTTAGACATTGGATAACTGGTATGCTCCCTGCAAATTTACCCGCAAACAGCGCTGCATCGAATGATTACCCACTTTCACCCGAGCGAATCAGACATCATGCCACTAACTACTAGATTAGATGCAGTCTTTCGATCTGTGTTGTTTCTAGCTTTTTCACTTATAACTTTAGAACTTGGCATGCCAAAGGAACCACTGACCAATGTTACTGTCAATTGTTTCAAATATTTTAAACGCTCAAAATTAATTTAAAACTACTGCTGCTCCGTTTTCGGCCTGTCCCCCAAGTTTTTTTTGGGGGGGGCGTCCACAATCTGGGAGAGGTGAGTGCATCTCGACCCCCCTCCCCAAACACTGGGGGTCAGGCCGAAAACGCCCGTATCATCAAACACGGGCTGACATATGAGTGCTGGGAAGTGTCATACTCTTCCCTAATGCACTCTTGCTATTACTAATGCTCGTGTTAACATGGTATTCAGGAGCCTCAGTCATGTCTCGCCGGCACTGCCAAGCCCCAAACAAGGTTAAGTTGCTATTATAATTATGTTCTGAATTTAAAAACATCAACATTTTAGCGCCAATCCCCTCTTAAATTTGTACGCCTCAAATTTACTTAACTATCATATCGTTTTCATTAGTGATCGTAATTAAAATTAATGTTTTTCAAATAGTTGTAAAAACATTGTGCTTTTTTATTTCATTTCAAGGCTGTAATAATGTAACAACAAAAAACCTTGCAAACTTTGACTGGCAGACGTACGAATGAAATATGAAATGTTTTGTTCTCTCAATCCATCTCAAAAGTTTTCAGTACCGTCGCAAAATGGGAAGGAGGGAGGACGGCGGGGCAGTCCCTCCCACACTTTGTACTGACAAACCTGAAAAATTAACGTATTCAGGCTATAATAAAGTTAATGTAAATGACCGCCGACACTTTTTGCCCACAACCCACTTTTTTTTCAAATTCCAAAACAGTCCGTCTTTTTGGTCTTTGGAAAATAAAGGTTACTACACTGGATGTGATAAAAAATGGTCGTGGAAATTCCATTAATGTATGGCTCTTTGGAATCTTATTGTTTATTCTCGCCGAAGAATGTTAGGTGCTTAGCTAACTTTACAGTAAGAACTGCTCCTGAATAATTTAATTCTAGCTTGTATATATAAGCGCGTTTAATCTTAGGAAACAAAAACCTAGTTACAAGACGGAAGAAGAAAAACCATGGCGATATCTTACGATCTATTAACAGAAGAAGTGTTCGAGTTTTAAAACGGCAGCAGCCAGTCGCAGCGACTTTATAAGTAACGGCAATCATCGACAAAGATCGCGAAGATATTTTGGAAATTGCTAACTATGGCAAAACGATGGGTTTTGGTATTCGTGCAAAGATCAATATTACACGGGGCACTTGGCTTGCGGAGTACAAGGGAAAGCTTATTACTGAATACGAAACACTTAAGTTAGAACGAGATGCTGCACACAATAAGCAAAAAGAATGTTACATGTTCTATTTTAGAGACATAAAACGTAAGCATAAGCCGATGATGTGCATAGATGCTACTGAGCCGGACGGTAGCTTTGGACGTTTAGTTAATCACAAGGGTTGCAATAATAACGTTAAATCGCATTTAACATATTATAGTGGAAAGCCACATATAGTGATTAAATGCCACCGTGACCAACTAACTTATTATTATGGAGAGCGACGAAAAGAGGTGATTAAAGCTAATCCGTGGCTGGTCGAAGGATTTGTGGAAGAGTTGGAAAATGTTCAGCCGCTCACTGATAGATGGATTTTGTACAATTAAATATGCATAAAGCATTCAATTCCGGGGTGTTAAAAATGCGAATTTTTTAAATAAATAAGTAGCCCTTAATCAGTTTCGAATGGTGACTGGCAGATTGTTTAATTGTCTATGCTGTGGCCTTTTAATTTATGCTCATATATGTGTTTAAATTAATCGTTTAAGGGCGTTTAAACTTCAATTTTGGTGAAGTGCTATGCTGCGGCCAAACTTATGAAACATTAAGCACAAGTGCTGTATAACTCTGTCCTGCAATACAACGCTGATTACCACATCTTTTAGATGTCACTAAACTTGTTTCAATTTTATGCATTTAAGGATGTAATTTGTATGAGTGACCTAAATCTTTCTGCGTCTATCACAATGAGTAGGGTTGAGTAGGGTCGACAACGCAATCAACTAAAGCAAAAGTGACATAATATAGCTTTCTTATGCCCTTTTTGATGGTTTAGATGCTTGCAATTTGAGTCTATATTTCGCGCCACCCAGGCTTCGTATTGAAAAACAGAGATACCCCTCCCAGTTAATGCTTTTTACGGGGCAACACTGACCCTAAAGACGTCATACTGTTTAGTCGACTATCTACAATAAAAGTCTGAGTTTCCATTTACGATACAATATTGTACTTTGTTATCATAAGTGTCACGGTACACATACGTTTTTGTTGAGGTTCAATACAGACTCTTTATACTTACTTATATTCCAAGCAACCACAGACATTTCTGGCGCTTTATGTTTCCTCATTTTCACCTCCGTTTGACGGATGCTCACCTGAATAAAATTTCCAACTTAAGACATATAATTGTGAATTTGTATCCGTATGATTGTATCAGAGTCGGAACCGGTTGTTTTCGAGTGTCGAATACATGGTCGGGCGATCTGGTTATGGTCTACGGTCCTCTGCTCTCCCGGCCTGACTAGAAGCACAGAGAACCCTACTCTATCCTGTACGCAACAAAACGAAACATCGTTTTGTTGATTTTTTGTTTACCTCTGCTTTTCTGCAAAATGTTGCTCCTTATATTTAGCATTTTATAGTTCGTTCCATATACGTACTTCAAAACAACTCTACACCAAACTGTTATTACAACAAAAGGCCATGCATTATTGACAAATGTGCTTTTAACGAATGACCAATGAGACAAGGCAGAATCCAATTATACACATTTTGTCGTTTTGGCTTGTGAACTAAATGCTTCATCCAAACTTGTTACAGTTTGCGTACAAACAAATTGATTGTCAAGCAATAACGAAATGATTTCCAACACATATCTAATTCGTTCATACGTCACTTGAATGCTCTGCTACTTTAGTTAGTCGGTGGTTAATGACGCGCGTAAAATGCAATTTTAATTCAACATTAAAAACGCTTTGTCAAGTTTTTCCTTGCTTCAGTTTACTAATCAACAGTTTCTCCTGGAAAGTTTCTTTTACGGTATCGTAGAACTACCTCGGTTGTTTCAAAAATGGCTTTGTCACTGGTTTATTAATGTAACTGGGCGATCGGGTCACTGGTACGACCGAGTCATCGCCGTGGTTGAGTGACCGTATCAATAAATAGTGAACCGATTCTTTATCTGAACATTATTCATATGCAATGCCATGCGCTAGGAAGTGACATACTCTTCTCATGTATTAAAAAGCAACCTTATATTGTATCGAAATATTTTGTACCATACTTGTGATTGCTCGTATATGATGTAGTAGCAGTAGCAGTGGCGTAGCAAGGAGAGCAGGGCATTTTTGGCTGGTTATCAGGAGGGGCCCAAAGGGCCTCTTGTCACAACTGCTACGCAAGCAAAAAATGATCAGAGGTTTGAAACGTAAAATTATTTTTCACGCCTTAAGCACGAATTTCGTTCGCAGCAGTTATTTAAATATGCCAAAATTCAGAGGAATAGCATAATGCAAATTTTTGAATGCAGCGATTTCTTGCGTAGTGTTATATTGGATGCAGCGATTTCTGTGTAAACAAGTTCTATCAAACCACTTAGTGTCTTCTCTGGTGATTTTATATTTAGTAATTACTCGTGCTATTTGACTATTCCATTTTGTGCTGTACAACAAAAGCTTCATTATGTTAAAAGTAAAAACTTTTGCGTTATTAAATTAAAATGCACACAGCGACCAGATTGGTGAATCCTGCACGTTTTTTACTTAATTAATTCTCATTCTGTCTTAAGGCTCTGAATCATTGACGTTTTTTACTGTTCCCATACGGATGTACTTTATGCTTTCAATGATCTTTATCGTAATGTGAACAATTACTCTGACACTGTGTTAGTACTTGATATCTTTAGAGTATTTTAATTATTAGTACTTGTATCTTTAGAGTATTTTAACTAATTAAATACTGTGAAAGGCGTAAATGAAGCGTTGGCCATGCCGTTCTGGATGCACTAAAACCTTAGGCCCTTTTATGAGACATACACATAGCCTACGTTGGGGATTACCGCCCCCCGCACCTTTTCGCTGTAAAGCTGTTTTCTTTTGACATGCAACTGCATCTTAACGTCCTTGTGCATTCTACATGTACAGTGGACACACATTCCGTATTAGGTTATTGTAGTTTCGGGATTTGAAAATGTTTACTTGCAACCCACTAGTGAATGATGTTGACCTAATGGAAGCTCTAAGTAACCTACCAGTGGGTTAAACTACCCTTTACCAAAAAGGAATGTGGTAAAGTAATTACATCCTGGTGCTAACGCACAAAGCAGTATTCTCGAACAACAAAACACGCTCTTCTGTTCGCGAACAGTTAGGTTTAATATTCTAAATAAATCTCGCATAAATGTCCGTGAACAACAAAACAGGGTCGTTTGTTCGCGAACACTGGTGTGTTACGGTATTCAAATCAAATTAGAACAAATATTAATAACCGGTTGATGTTGGCGAACAAGAATGGATACACGCTGCGCTAACTCGTGTGCATGTTTCTTCGCTAACAAAATTTGAGGTCGGGTGCCATACATGTTGTTCCCGAATGACAAGTATCAATTTAAAACCCTGTAGAAGTATGTTCAACTAATTAACAATTTCATTAAAATGTTCGGTAACCTTATTCATACGCTTTGGAACTCGTTGACGAAAATGATTTTTAACCGTTTTAAGATGGATATGGGATCGCCAAAAAACGTTCAATTACAGATTTTCTTGGGAATGACAAAAGAGGATTCTTGCTGGGCGCATACAAAGTTTAGTCTCGCACAATGCTTTTGCCATCACAATGTGGCATTAACCAAATACATATACCCACAGCCACACGCAATACATATATACAACTATTTGCTCTAAAACAGATCGCGAAAACACCATTTATTTAAACTGTTACACGATGAACTATACCAAATACAGTTATGTTGTTCCAATGAAACATTCCACAAAACACGGTGGTGCCAAGGTAAATTTCAATGTTTTGTTTTCATAAAGACGTAAGCTTCACATCAATTTAACATACCACCTATACAATTCTCATCCGGTATGTCAACAGCGAATAAGTCCAGTACTCGCGACAATTTGATTCCCGCTGGCGTGTAAAATATAAAATTTGTTTTAAATTGTACACTCGCTTTAATGTAAATTAAACTGTAATTTTTTTGCGCGTTCGCTCGTAAGGCGACAGTCACTGCGGCGAGTACTTACTGTAATTCGGATTATTAATATTGTAGACTAAGACATGAGATTGTCCACAAAATTCTCTGTCGCACGATATAAATTTAAATGCAATTCCTTTAGGTGATGAGTCAAAATGTTCGAAGAAAGCTCCGCGTGTTGCTAAACGCGCTAAAGCAGACGTTCTTAAGTAGGCGTGTTCACTATAACTGACAATTGGTAATCTGCCATTTGGTTTTCCTCTAAACAATAAATTTATTATCCAAATCGCCACCCAATATGAGTATTCCACTAAACAAATTCAAAATAGTTACTGCTAAAACGTCATAAAGATAAATATACATAAAATCAGCTTATATAACCATTCGTTATACAAGAATTGATTCAAGCATGCTAGTTGTAGGTTCAAGAATAAACATGTTATGCGTTACAAGAACATTCAGTTTGACACAAGCCTGCACAGCGGAAGACAAGTCCAAAAACTGACGTCTTGATCGATAAATATATATTTTAGCTTCCTCAGCCTTTTCAAAGCCCCATAGAGGCAATAATGTCATCGCAAAAAATTAAGCTTAATGTAAAATTTATATTTAATACATTTTAAATTCACAGTGCCTTCATTTCGTACTACTCTGTTTTACTATATAAAAGTTTTGAATACCGTGTTCCTGATCGGGTTTAAATGGACCGTTTCGGTCTATTCCCTGAGCATGTAATAATAATTTCCGACCATCCAGCAAACAAAACCACATTTCAAAAATGCATTTCAACACCTATAACCCAAACAGAGTAATACATTCATAAAGTGTTTATATTTAATAAATCCTAGCCTACAATCTCAGCATCTTAAGAACACCAGCATGCTTGACCAATCTTCGAACAATCTCAAAATTTGACGGCGAAAATTTCTATTTCTTTTCAGCCGCAGCCGAAGCAGCTTCAATGTCGGCTTGGAATTTATCTTTGTTTTCCGTTAAATAGGCAATCAAAGAATCGATTGGCTTTTCGGGTCTAAAGCAGTATTAATATATAAAATGGTCATCAAATAGCTAAAGCAGGAGAGCAACATCGAATGCCGGCAAAGATATAGGCGAAATTATATCATTTGACCTGGGAAGACATAAAATGATGTATTTAACTAGTTTGTTTGCACACTGGATATTGAAGCGACCATCCGAATAAATACCATGTCCGTTATCTCTAGTCTGGTGCGCTAGCCGCCGAGCTATTTGAAGTCACCTTTGACCAGACAGCACAGCCAATCGAATGATCTTTGATAACAATCCGGCAAAACCGTATCACTAAAACACGGTTGATCAATGGAATCGAACAGAATTGCCTCAAATTGGCGTGAATACGCGTGCTGAAACATCATGATTAGACGACGCAGGCTACAGTTCAGGAAAGCACCCGGAAAGAAGAATGCGAGACTGAAAGCATAAGACCGACGGAGCACATGCCACCGAAATCCAGTAAATTATTCCAGGAGGAAACGACGTGATATGCGAATGAAAAACGAGAAAAGTCCTAATAGGGATAGACGTGTGCTTGATTTCAGCCTGTATGGATGACCCCGTAAACGATCATTTTATACGAACTCAAACTATGTGGTAACGGGGATGTCAGTGACACCGTGACTAGACTTAAATGAGAATATCAAGTTCGCCTTAAAGCGACGAGTTTCCAGGATTTGGAGGCCAGGGACACGTAAACGGTCGTAGTAAGGTAGATGGGACAAATCGGGAAACACTTTTGTGGCGTGTCCCTAGACCGGTTCTATTAGTTTGACGTCCTTATGATAGTGTGCGCACCACGCACATGATACATATTCCTCCAAAAGTGACTAAATAAGCGATCTGCATAACATTAGGAAATTTCGCATTAGTTAAGTACAAGGCTCGTAAAGAATAGATGAAATTGCAGCATACATAATTAATATGTACGCTCCATTCTGAACAGTCGTCGACAATGAGCTAACTACTATATTTAAATTGTTCATCATTGATGTTAATATATTTAGATGGCGATAAAAATACATTTTCGAGAGACAAAACAAGAACCTTGCTACTGCTCAACAGGTTATCTCAACTGAAGTAACCTCTGACTACAGTGACTTTCAGGATATTATTAAAAGAATTCACAGACTTCCTGCAAAGATCGCAGGCAGGGAACATACTGCCAAAGTAATTTTTATTCGTCATATATTATGCAATTTCTATAAAAATCGCAAAAAATTCATCTGAAGTGCAATAGCAATCAACAAGAAACTTGTTAAAAATAGTCCATACCAAAAATAAGTACAATCGAAATTTTGTTCAACAGAAATTTTACAATATTAAATTAAATTGCACCAAAACGTTGATTAAAATTTCGCTTAATCGAAATGGAACGAAATTTAGATAAATTATTTTGCACTTATTTCTGACCATGACTGTACTTTTACCGCAATCTGTCACCGTATAACGTATTTAAAAACAGTTTTCCTGGTTTTTGACAAGAGGGACCGTTACAATGGAATATTGAAAATAACAATTCCAGCTTTTTTGGTAAGAGGGGACTCGTACAGTTACATATTCAAAAAATAATGTTCCCATATTGCAAAACATTACTAGGCTGGCTTATTAAAGCTCCACATGTTCACGAGCCACTTGATTCATTGTTCGCTAAAATTGATCAAGAATATGGTCGGTTCTGAAAATTCGGCTCTGATGAGGTCTCTAGCTCTACATCAAACATTACATAACGTACGTACAGCATCAATAACCGCAGTCATGATTAAACCTTACTGGCAACACGATCCGTTGCCGTTTTATTATTTCAATTTTTCAACAACCGTTTACCCATATCGTAATAAAAACGAATTCTAATATCAAAATCAAATCCATAAGAATGAACCATTGCCAAGTGCTTCTGATGTTGAGTTCTGCCTTATGACCAGTTGCTTGGCGGCATGGCCGACATGCAGGCGGATAAACTGATACTAATGCAGAAGGGATCAAGCACAAGCGACGGTAAACATAGTCGGCAAATACTCAATGTTGTGGTGTAATCGAAATATTTGAGTTTTAAAAATGTTTCTAATTTTTCTTCGGCAAACTGTCATATTCCTGGTTCTGGAGGTATCGCGGGTACCGTATAGCGCGCTAAGATACATATCAGGGAGTAACCGGAATTCCGGTTCCGGCGAAAATCGTGTTCCGGTTGCGGTTCCGGCAAAGGGCAAAAACCATACCGGAACCGAAATTCCGGTTTAAAAATTTCCACATTTTTGCTTCATCTCTGATCCAAAAATATGTAATATATATTATACAATGATCAAGCTCCAATACAACCAAGCAAAAGAAAAGATTAACTAAGCAATTTGCCGTGTGAAACGTAAGTAGGACACATAATTTCAGTAGAAATTTTTCATAATAACCTGCAACAGTTTGTTAACAAATCAAAGCCAAGTCGATGCTTGTAGCAACTATTTTACACATTCAGAAGTCTCCGGATTACGTTCGAATTAAACCAGTCCAACTGGGTAACAGAGTATGGCTTACATAGAAGTACTTAGGGTATGCTTGGCTAATACAAATTGCGCCAAACGCCAGCCAGTGCGATTGTAAACTTTGTAAATCAGGCGAAATTAAAGTGAAGTAACGTTATCTACAACGCAGCCAAAAACTGCTTTCTTGGCAATGAACTGGATTTATTGAAACTGTGCGAGCAGTATAACAGTTTGTCTCATTTATAGGATTATGATTGGAAAGTTATCATCATTATGATCTAACTGACGGGCACTGTTTGTCCAACGCTAGCCTAAACAGTGTCTCTGACCACTGATCAGAAAATTATCTTCTATCTATTATTTTCTCTTAGAATCATATAAACCAATAATTTTAAGTTTCCTACAGAACATGCAACAAACGTATGTGCAGTAAAGGGAGGCGACTGGAGACAGAGCGAAATGTGTATTCTACGCTTCAAGCTTTGTAAGCACATTGGACGTGACGCAGTATACGCAATGGTGTATAGTGGAAGACATTTTTTGCTCTGAATATCCAAAAACCGACATATTTGATCGATAAATAAACATTATTAGCTTCTTCAGTCTCTTTAAAGTTTCAGAGCGGCAATAATGTCATGGCAATACATTAAGTTTAATGTAAAAGTTATTTTTAATGCATTTTAAGTCGACTACACCTTAATTTCTACCTTCATATCTTTTACTATATATAAATTTGGAAGACCAGGTTCCGGTTCCGGTTTAAGTGGACGGTTCCGGTTATTCCCTGATACATATCTGTCACGCCTATATGCAATTCTTACACAGTTACATAAAAGTTAAAACAAGTACATTACTGTACCTGACATACAGCGTGAAAAGCTCAATTGTCTGTCTGCCTACCACTAGTTGCTCAAACAGAGCTTCGAAGTGTGCGCTACATAAGGCTGTACAAAACGTCATAGGCAACCCTCTAAGAGCTTTGGTAAAAAAGCCACAAGGAATGAGATAATACAATTCTAATCTGAACTATGCTTCATATAGTTTTGGCACAGGTTCATCTACTCTGACTGTACTTTTATACAAACAGCTTTTTGTTATCACGCCTTTAGTTACATAAGATTTTCAGGTACTGTCTTGCTCTAGAATGGCAAATAATTCTGCAGTCTCCATTGGTGGAGGCTGGTCCCGGAAAAGTTAGATGCGGTCTAACACCACACGGTGACAAATGCGGTAGGCTAATACTAGCACGTGGAATTGACAGACCGGACTTGCATGTACCGCGGTTAAATCATTAAACCAATACAAATTTTGTTAAATAAAAACCTGATTAAATCGAAAATCCGAAGGGAAGCATATTAATTTTGTACGAAGCACAAACTGAACCAGCGACAATCTCTAAAGCTCATTTTTCACCCGACTGAGTACTGCGAATATCGAGGCTTTACAACTAACTACATACCGCCATAAATTGACAACAAACCACCCCACCACCAGGCGAACATATTCCAAATCAAAAGAAATAATTTCGAAAAATTTTCGGTAACTCGATTTTTGTGGAGAGGTAGGCGTCAGGATACAGCAAATTCTAGTAGCATTAACGAATTAAAAATTACAATACCTTTCTTTAGCTATTTGAGACAACGCCTGAAGCAATATTGGAACCACCGTTTTATCAAGGAATTGACGCGTTGGTAAACTCTGCAAAAATAATATACATGTCAATTGTACAGTGACACGAGCAGAAACGTATTTATCATAATGTTAATAGATGCTAGTGAGTAGAAACATATATCTGTAAACCGATTTTTATGCTTGCACGCTCTACTAAGCACAGTCGAACCGAACTGTGACCGAGTTTGTTAAACTACTAGGATTATCGGTTTACATTTCACAAACAGGGTGTCGTTGTCTATAACCATCGCAGCGTAACTTGACGGAATAGATAATTTTCAGCAAAGTATTTACATGCACATTGCTACAGACTAGTAGAGCAAAAAGGAGAGCATACTAGTTTGCGGCAAAGGGCTATATCGACTTTGGAAGTTGAGTCTAAGATAAAATGCACCAGTAACAGGTCAAGGCTTTTTCCACTATATCGCAAAGCCGTACGGTAGCGATGCAACCTGAGCAAATTTTTTGGTCCGGCTCAGGCCATAGTCTGGACTGACAAGTCAAAGATCTATTATCAACTAACAAACATAAAATTTTTTGTCCAACAGTGTACCAAATTTGCTGAAGTTGATTTTAGAGGCAGTTTTACTTGCGCATGAGCAAACTTCAGCTGCGCATCTTACCATCCTCTTTTGTCAAAAGCAAATGCCATTCAGTAGATTCACTGAACACAAATTTCATTTTTGCATTAAAGAACACAAATTAGTCCGTTTCATATTTCATATATTATAATTTGAAAATGTATTGGTGTTAAGTACAGACGTCGAGCTGTATTCGGTAATGGCGTTATGGAACAGAAAAATGTCGAAATCGGATACGGCTGTTGAAACACGAGATTTGTTCTCTAACAACGTTTTGTACATGGTGTCAAAAGAGGATGGTTGGGGCGCATCTTAAGTTTACTCTTGCATTATATCATGTCTAGAAAAATGCTATCTTAACACATGTTACAGAGCAACTTTGAGCACCAAATTCAATTTTGAAAATATTTTGCGAATTTATAGTTGTGGTCAAAAATTTCAACGATCTTACCAGTGGTCCTGACCAACAAACTTTAGAGTCGGCCAGACTGGCCCGCGCACATCACTACATTTAGGTCATTTCATTGCCCAGTGACAGAGACCTTGGAAGATTTTAAAATTAATCATTATAACTTCTTAAGTTAGCCTGTTTTTCATGTTGTGGGTCGAAGCACTTCTACTGCAAGCATACCATGCAAATACACTTAGGTCCCACTCTCTAACCCCAAAATCTATAGATCCATTCTAGTCATTTAGGTACAATGAAAAAACGACAAAACTTATGGTACCAAAATTTAACATTTTACACAGCCGCACTGACATATAGCTTGTGCAGGCTCAAGCCAATGGAATGTTTCAACCTGCAGTTATGTTCCAACAAGCAACTAACTCTCGTAGTCAAAAATATTAAAAACTTCAGTTTTACAATATTGTAACTACGGCTTATAGCTCGAAAATGGTTGCTCGGACAAGAAATTAATAGCAAGGTAACAAGATTTAGTATTGTGAAGATTTAGTACGGTGAGTTCGATTTGTGTGATCCGACTCCAAAAGGTCAAGCTAAAAAAGTTTTCAGCTCATGTCGGTCTCAGAAGGATTTGAGCAGGAATCATTAGAACAGAGCAAACACAAAACTATGTGCATAATTATTATTGCGTTAGACATCAAATAAAAATACTTGCGAAACCCATCAATCAAGAGAGGAATTATGTATACCTGGCACAGACGGACAAAACGGAAATGTTGCCCGGTTGAATGCTATTTGAGGAAACGCAGCTGGCTAAGCTTACTCCGTTTCAGTCACCACGTTGCAATCCCAGATTATTGCTTTAATAAGTGTCCGTTTTCGCAACATTTATATTTTATAGTTAAAAACGGCAAGTCCTTCATTGAAATAGAATTGGGGGTGCGCCCCGTTGAGCCCATCTACCACTACCAGGATGAGCTTTCAATCGACGGCCTGTTCAATAATAACCTTTATCATACGGTTACCGGGGGGAGACACATTGCAATATAGGCACGGACACAATACAAAAACCATAAATCCGGTCGTTTCGTTCGGGCAGTAGACGAGCAATGACAATCAAAAAAATTCCAGGACAACTTAATTTTCCACAAACCGGGTCCCCTGAGCATATTTTCAGCAAGATACTTTTAATGCAACTGCTGAAGTCATCGTTAAAGGATATTTTTACATGTGCCCTTCAGTGATGCGTTAAACGCCCAAGGCTTATGGAACGCAAATTTTCCTGAGTTTCAAAGACATGTATTCATCAGTTTTTATTACGGTGTCATCCATTAAGAATCGATCTCACTGAACCCAGACATGCAAGTGTCTGAAGTTATGCAGAAAGAAATAGCATAAAAAGGACCCGGATTTTTGTAGAATATAAATGATCTTATTTTATCTATGTGGAAATGTACATAAATTTAATGACATTCATAAATGGCAACTCGCAATTTCAACTTTTGAACCAATATTTTCGTGACAATCAAAATGGTATGCAATTTATTTCCATATTTTCTCCAGAAGATATGTTTGACAAAAGCAAACAGTAAATTCCGAGAGATTCTACGAACCTTTCCGGATTTTGTTCATTTCTTGTCATATTATCGGATTTTTCGGGACAAAAATAAAATTAAATTATTTTTCCAGACGCCGGCACTTTGTAAATGTCTGATTTTACATGATCCGATTTTGAAACATTATGTATACATGTATTTATTCGTGCATTTAGTTGCTAAAATAACAGTGAACTACGCTAAAAGTAAAACGAGCCTGTTCTTTTTCTTCCATCGGTAAAATGATTAAAAAATTTCTACAAATTTTCAGTGTTCGAAAAAATAACATGATCCATATCGGCTAAAGATAAAATGGTAGCCTTATATGTATCATTTTGATTTTAGAAGTAGTCATAAAGGCAAAACAAAACAGAAAAATATATAATGACGTTAGTAAAGAATTCAAAATGGACCTTTGGACCTATCGTCTGAGAATTCTCGAAGCAAAATACCGTTTCTTTGCGTTAGCACCGTCTACTCCGGGGGTTTGACCCCTGGCTTACACCACATGTGCACTAACCAGTATCTCGCACGCGAGAGTGAAACGGAATGAGCGTAGTTTCATTTTAAGTTATCGTTTGTTTTAATCACTGTAACACCCTGAAACCTCCTGAATCCATCTTTAAAATCCTAAAACCTCGCCGACCTTAAACCCATCGAAAACAAGTGACAGCGTGTCAACCATTTGTGCGGGTCTATAGATAACCAATCCATCGAATTCAGCCTACCGGAAAACCTATATAAACGATTCTTGATGACCTGTACACAAAACGTTACCAAACAACTGAAGACTTTATGAAAATAGGGTTCACTAACCCTAAACCCATTGAAAACCCAGGAAATATGCACGCTGGACTTTAGATAACCAAATCATTGCCTCAGCCTTCAGAAATACCTATATAGACCAATGTTGATGCCCTGCACGCAATAATCAGATAAATGAAAGCGTACTACATTTTAGAAATCCAGTTCGTCGACTGTAAAACCCTTGAAATCTTATGAAAAGGTAGTATAATAGTCAAGTTGGACTCTGGATAGCAAAACCATCTAATAGGTATATACTCATTTTAAGGCAAAAACACAGCGAATATTGAAATACCGCTATTTTTGGCAAAGGGTCGACGAACCATATTCCGGCCCACAGCGGCCCAGGGGTGGTACCACAAAAAAGTAGAGATTAGCAAAGCTGTAGATTTGGATGAGCTAAATCTAACGCGATGGTTTTTTCTCGATCCGTAGTCTGCGTCGCGAGATATGGGTTGTGAAACACCGATGCTTGTATTGTCCGATCTGACAAAACACGCTTAAAACCATGTTTGTCGTTTGTCCTGAAGATGGGGTCGGAACTGTTCTCGTTCATATAAAGGGTATATCTTGATCACTTTTGCTATCGAACAAATGCACTTGTCAAAATCTGTCCATTCGAAAATGAGTTATGACTGACAGCGACTAACAAAAAAGATATTTTCTAAATTTTCCCACCTAGCGCCTTCAGTGGAAAATCCTCTCGCTCCGTTTAAATTATATTCAAACACGGGATTCTGAAAAATACCGTTTTTTCGTCTTGGGGTTTGCTTGCCGCTTCACCTTCTTGACGTTTTTCGCTCTAAAACAGGAACATACACATATACACCGTTTTTATTCAAACTTGAATATTTCATGCTATGAAAGTCTATACTTACGAAGATACAATGAACGGCAGTCAAAATAGTGTCGAACAAATTGTCCTTAGTAACACCAAGAAACCCGGCAGTGAACATAAAAATAGCTTAACAAAAACGCGTTAGAAACGTAAATTCAAATACATGAATAAGGAGGACGTCAGAAGCATGGCTCGCGGATATAGGATATAACCGTATTTTGTCATCATACTGAATACAGGGTGCCTACGCAATCTGGTTAGCTGATTTCCTGCAATTCCCCCATATCTTTTTTTTCAATTTTCCGCATTTTCAAGGTAGTTTCCCGCTTTAATATAAAATAATAAATGACTAATAAGTTCAGTAACTGTTAGTACCGTGCGTTTCACCCGATTTAATCGCCAAAAATTTAATGTCGTTTACGTTAAAATACTGCGATGCACCCAAGTTATCCTTGCCGGTTTCTGCGTAGCTTTCTCTCTGTTGAACTTTAAATTGCATTCAACAAACAGACAATTTAGCTTGACATAACGAGCGACGAGCCTTGTGCTTATCGCCTGGACATTCATACTACAGGCTAACTCATGACTGTTAGAGCGCGATCAAATCATTTTTGAGGTAATAGTGACTTGTGGACATCACGTTACCAATATGACTGCGACTAGACATAGTTTTGAAACTCACAACTATATATATATGTATATATATATATATATTGTAATTTTGGCTATTATATAAGCAAAATTAATAACGTTACTTATTGAACGCACTTCTGAACAATACCGATATGATTTTGTAGTTATTATTTACGAGTGCTCACTCGTTTCCGGGTAACAGAAGGCGTGTCTTTTGTAAATGATATTCGAACCTGGTACCATAAACTTGTCACAAAAGTATGGTAAATCAGAAAACGGCTTTCAGGTTATTCTAGAAATTTGGAAAAATACTTGAAAGGAAAGTTATGTCCAATTTCTCGAATTCCATCATTTTTGCGAGCGCACACACCCATTGAATAGCGGTCATTGCCAAAAATATTATGTAAATAAAATCATTTCCCAGGAATATTGACTTGCCATGTTTCAAACATTTTAGGTGACATTAAATAAACCTCTCTAGTACAAAAATTCGAAGTTAGTAGACAGTGCTGTATATAGATAAATTACTGACAACCTGCAATGGAATGTACAATCTAACTGCTTAAGTGAAAACTCAGCACAGCATATATACGCGGCGTTGCAATCCGGTTAATCAAGTTCAACGTAAGGATAGCTGCGGATTATTGAACACCAAAAACACCAGTTGATGCTGTGTGATTAAATGAAACAGAAACAGAGTAGCGGCATTTCTTCATACAGCACTCGCGCTAAATCCTATTTATCTGTCTGTGGTATGCTTTAGTCTTTACATTGGAATTGATTGATTTTAGCAATTTATATTCGAAGAGTAGTAGAATGTAATTGCTCTGTGTTTACGCTGCTTTACTGATTTGATATTCAATCCTCACGAAACAAGTATAAATTGGAAAATTCTTGAATTTTGGCCCTCATCATTCAATAATGATTGCCAGAAGCACTCTATGGAAAAATAATCGAAGATCCCCAAACAGAGTCCTCTCATCGAACACCAGAACTTTGCGATGTTTTCTCACAGTATCCATTTTTGAGCTACGAGTCAAATGTAAAGATACTCAGAAAAGTAAAATTTACCAAACCTTAGCAAAGTTAGTATCTTGCTCGTTAGGGTGAACAGTCTTACAAGTTTATTTATACAACCAAATAACATATTAGCTTCATTGTTTTAAAAGCATTGCCTATATCGCTGACTATTTTGGCCATAATGCATAATTTTTCAAAAATGTGTTCATAAATTTTGAGTTTTCATTTATGCAGTGCCGATTGTAGCGGTGCCAGTGGATGGCCAGTGCATTATTCTCGCAATTATACTAGTAACGCTACTGCGACTGAAGAACGTAGTGAAGCATAGGAACAACTACGCCTTTTGCGTTCACAGCCAATCAGCTCTCGATAGCATACTTCGATATGCTATATATGGATATTACAGAATACCGCACAAGTTAGAACAAATCTAACACCAGTAATGAGTTTACCACGGCCGAAAATCCTCAAGTGCAAGCTATCAGCCTCCTAGGACGTCACAAAAAAAATTAGGGATTTTGGTGCAAAGAACTATTGTTGGCGCTGTATCGCCGTACCTAGTGAACCATCGGTCGCAGAGCAGAACCAACACAATGGTTTCCCATGCCCGAAAACCTCTAAGTGACACTTTTCAGCCACCCAGGACGTCAGAATTTTTTTCGAAGTTTGGGTCGAGGAACCATGGGGTAGCCATACCCTGTTACCAAGGAGTAACCAGAATTCCGGTTCCGGCGAAAATCGTGTTCCGGTTGCGGTTCCGGCAAAGGGCAAAAACCATACCGGAACCGGAATTCCGGTTTACAAATGTTGTTTGAAATTTTCCACGTTTTTTGCTTCATCCTGTAATCCAAACATATGTAATATATATTATACAATGATCAAGCTCCAATACAACCAAACAAAAGAAAAGATTAACTAACCAATTTGCCGTGTGAAACGTAAGTAGGGCATATAATTTTGATTAGGAATTTTTCACAATAACCTACAGGAGTTTGTTAAATCAAAGCCAGATCGATGCTTGTAGCAGCTATTTTACACATCCAGTGTCTGTGGGATACGTATGAATTAAACCGGTCCAACTCGGTAACAGAGTATGGCTTACGCAGAAGTCTGCGAGGTATGCTACAATTAAACTGGTTCAACTCAGTAACGGAGTATAACGAATAATTTAGAAGTACTTAGCTGTAATATAAACATAAATTGCGTCAAGCACCATGCACTGCGCTTGCAATCTTTGTAAATCAGTCTACTTTGAAGTAAAGTAACGTTATCTGCAACGCAGCCAGAAACTGCGTTCCTGACAATGAACTGTATTTATTGAAACTGTGCGCGCAGTATCACAGTTTGTCTCATTTAAAGCATTCTGATTAGAAAGTTTCATCATTATGATCTAACTGACGGGCACTGTTTGTCCAACGCTAGCCTAAACAGTGTCTCTGACCACTGATCAGAAAATTACCTTCTATCTATTATTTTCTCTTAGAATCATATAAATCAATAATTTTAAGTTTCCTACAGAACATGCAACAAACGTATGTGTAGTAAAGCAAGGTGACTGGAGACAGAGCGAAAGTGTGTAGTCTACGCTCCAAGCTTTGTAAGCACTTTCGATTTGACGCGCTATACGAAATGGTGTATAGTGTAAGTCATTTTTTGCTCTGAATGTCCAAAAACCGACATATTTGATCGATAAATAAACATTATTAGCTTCCTCAGTCTCTTTAAAGTTTCAGAAAGGCAATAATACCATCGCAATACATTAAGTTCAGGGAATAACCGGAACCGAAATTTACCGGAACCGGAACCATCAGCCGGAACCGTGCATTTAAACCGGATCCGGAACCTGGTCTTCGAAATTTATATATAGTAAAACAGATGAGGGAAGAAGTGAAGGTATAGTGGATTTAAAATGCATTAAAAATAACTTTTACATTAAACTGTATTGCGATGGTATTATTGCCTATCTGAAACTTTAAAGAGCCTGAGGAAGTTACTAATGTTTATTTATCGATCAAATATGTCCGTTTTTGGACATTCAGAGCAAAAAATGTCTTCCACTATACACCATTGCGTATACTGCGTCAAATCGAATGTGCTTACAAAGCTTGAAGCGTAGAATACACATTTCGCTCTGTCTCCAGTCGCCTCCCTTTACTGCACATACGTTTGTTGCATGTTCTTCTGTAGGAAACTTAAAATTATTGGTTTATATGATTCTAAGAGAAAATGATAGATAGAAGATAATTTTCTGATCAGTGGTCAGAGACACTGTTTAGGCTAGCGTTGGACAAACAGTGCCCGTCAGTTAGATCATAATGATAATAAATTTCTAATCAGAATGCTACAAATGAGACACACTGTGATGCTGCTCGCACAGTTTCAATAAATACAGTTCATTGCCAAGAAATCAGTTTCTAGCTGCGTTTCAGATATCGTTAGTTTACTTCAATTTAGACTGATTTACCAGGTTCACAACCGCACTGGCGGGTGCTTGACGCAGTTTATGTTAGCCAAGCATACCCTAAGTACTTCTGCGTAAGCCATACTCTGTTACCGAGTTGGACCGGTTTAATTCAAACTGTATCCCATAGACTCCTGGATGTGTAAAATAGCTGCTACAAGCATCGACCTGGCTTTGATTTAAGAAACTCCTGCAGGTTATTATGAAAAATTCCTGATCAAATTATGTGCCCTACTTACGTTTCACACGGCAAATTGGTTAGTTAATCTTTTCTTTTGTTTGGTTGTATTGGGGCTTGATCATTGTATAATATATATTACATATGTTTGGATTACAGGATGAAGTAAAAAACGTTGAAAATTTCAAACCGGAATTCCGGTTCCGGTATGGTTTTTGCCCTTTGCCGGAACCGCAACCGGAACACGATTTTCGGCGGAACCGGAACCGGAATTCCGGTTACTCCCTGATTAAGTTTAATGTGAAAGTTATTTTTAATGCATTTTAAATCCACTATACCTTCATTTCTTCCATCATCTGTTTTACTATATATAAATTTCGAAGACCAGGTTCCGGATCCGGTTTAAATGGACAGTTCCGGTTGCTGGTTCCGGTTCCAGTTATTCCCTGCCTGTTATTTGAAACGCCATAGCTCCAGAACCGGAGCCTTACTCGAAAAAAAAGACACGTAGGCATTTATCATTTTACTATGAAATGAAACCAACCAGAGAAAAAATTTGAAGGACAAAAAATAACATTGCTTTCATGAAGAGCACTAAAATGGAGTAAAAAACCCTCATTTTGACCTCTGACCAGGGATCGACCGGTATACCGGTACCGGTACCGGTACTAAAATTTTTACTATCTCACGGATAAGAACAGCGACAATGTTTAGTTGCAAATCAAGTGACTCATTTGTTATCATTTGTTGACATGTATACGTATTTATTTCTAATTCCTTCACTCGAATTTTGAACACGTTTGAAGATGAACATTTGGAACAGAGCGTTGTTGCAGTAAATGATGTTTTTGTTCGAATGTTTTGATTTTTGTTTTTACTTAGGTGACGTCATTGAGTTGTAGCGGTGGTGTATTATATAACACACTATCGATTTGAATGCTGACGGAGGGTGGTTTGAAGCTGATTGCGGTAGCAGGATGGTTCTCAAGAGCAGCTGGCATATTTGGGGGGTATGCAATAGTGTAGCGGAGGATAATTTAGTTGCTGATTGCGATATAATGTCGGGAGCAGCTGGCATATTTGGGGGGGCGTGCAATCGTGTAGCTGAGGATGGTTTGGTTCGAGGCTAGTTCCGCCAAGATGTTGTAGGGAGCAGTTGGCATATCTAGAGTCTGTGAAATCGTGTTGCGAGGGTTGGTTCAGAGGCTTATTCCGGTAGGATGTTGTCTGAACAGAAAATTAACTGTCACTATTGATTTGATCATGATTTATCTCGTGCCATATATTAACGAAATTAAACGGTTGAAAGGGATATTATATTTTCTTTTTCATCTGCTAATGTCTGTAATTGGTCAAAAAAGTTTAGTTGCATAACAAAACATGGAAAATTTGCATAGTTTTGCTTAGTTGACAGTTACAATTGTTTTATGAATGACTGACACAATAACCCGTATACTCAGTTGACAGTTTCTGAGAATAACGCGTCTAACATGCCACGTCCACTAAGTGCGTATATACGGACCAAATGTGGCATATCATATCATTTATCCTTGAGCACGGTAAATATCCTTTTTCAGCTCGCCCAACGATATCTTGCGTGCCCCATTGGGAGTGTGCAAAGCGAACGTCTGTTTAGAACAGCCGGCGACGTCAATTGTGTAGAGCGCAACCGTTTGCTCCCAGAGAATGTGGATAAGCTACTGAGAACGAAGTTCAACTTAAGGGCTTGCCACTACAATAGCTTGGCTTTGCCCAAGGAGTAGAATGTATAAATTACCATATACCAGTTTGGTTTTTGTTCTGAAACTTTGGGACACATACGTATGTACTTGCAAACTGTTTTTTTGGAAACTGAAAACATTGTTACAGAAGAAAAGTTTCCATATGAATATGGGTTATATACAATTTTAATGGACAATTATTGCATTTATAAATGTTGTTGTTACGTTGATTTTGAACATTTTGAAAATAAAACTTATGAATATCTACGTGTTATCTTTTTCACCAGAAACATGCATATATCAGAGTATAACTAAACGAGCGAAACTTTTTTGGCAGACAATTTGTGTACCGGTACCGGTTTACCGGTATTTTTTCAGTACCGGTACCGGTAAATTTTGGTACCGGTCGATCCCTGCCTCTGACCCATAGAGCCATGTGTCGCAGAGTAAATCAAACACAGGCAATGAGTTTTCCATGCCCGAAATCCCCCAAGTGAAACTTTTCGGCCACACAAGACGTCAGAACAAAGTTTCGAATTTTGGGCGGGGGACCATGGGGGCACCACACCCCCGTCACTCAAACCTCATGACTCTAGAAACGGAGCCTTACTCGAGAAACCAAAAAGCGGCATCGGCCATTTATCATATTACTATGAAATAAAACTAACCAGATAAAAATAACCTTGCTTCCGTGAAGGGTACTAAAATTGGGTAAAAACTCTCATTTTGACCTCTGACGCCGAACCATGCGGGCGCCATACTCCGGTACACATAGAACCATGTGTTGCAGAGAAAAACCAAAACCGGCATTTAGTTTGCCATGCCCGGAAACCCCCAGGTGAACCTTTTCAGCCACCCAGGACGTCAGAACACAATTTCGAATTTTGGGTCGGGAATCATGGGGTCGCCATACACCCGCAACTCAAATCTCATGACTTCAGAACCAGAGCCTTAGTCCAGAAGATAAAAATAAGTTTGCTTCCATGAAGGGTACCAAAATAGGTAAAACCATCACTTTGACCGCTGACCCCGGAGCCAGACCTCAAATCAAAAAAAAAACGCTCGAGGATGTATACGGTTAATCGACTACATATACCGGTTCAAATGAGCCCAAGATCATGAATATCGGCTAGGTTGTTCCCGAGTTATGGCCGATCACACACAAACGGAACTTAAAAGATTTCACCCTGTAACACACAATCTGCACCACGCTCTGATGAGTCCTGTCGGATTTATTCACCTTATTAATATATATCCTACAAATAAAATTGACAAATTGAAATCTTGGTTTTGACTTGATCACAAGCACATAAAAATGCTTGTACTACAACTATATTAAAATGTGGAATTGTTATTCCGTGATATATAAAGATCAATGGTGTGCGTAAATTTTACCCCAGTATCACCAGTTTTTTCTGCTTTGTCTCCAGACGCGTCAGTCGCGGGTGTATCCTCGGTAGTATCCATGGTGGTTATCTCAGCAGCAGGAGTTGCCTGAAGAAATGTCAGAAATACATGCTTATCGAAACAGCCGAATTAGTGTAGGCAAAGTGTATCTCGCCAGTCAGCATGTGTACATTTGATTAATCATAGATAATTTTGACACTGAAAATTGAATTAAACTCTAAGACCAAAATACAGTACACGAACTGAACGAAGTAGTGACATA
>JASANE010022689.1:0-24956 GCA_030248225.1 Trileptium ribeirensis | reverse complement strand
AACAAGGAACGCTCAAACTGAAGTTGACAAATATCGGGCACGTTTCATTTGGTCGAGATTTGGAAGTAACTGATGTAAGTTCCATATGGAAGATTATAAACAACATTAGTTTGCTCCCTATGCCATGTGTATACATTTACGGCCGATACTTGTTAAAACTCAAGTCAACACAGGATCTCATGGTTTGATCTCAAGACAATATAACAGATCGCATCGACTCGGCAATAGATCAATAATGTATTAGGCCGCGAACCCTCTCCAATGTTCTCTTGTTGGCTACGATTATCGCCAAATATATATTCAAATATTTGCACTACCTATGTGATATCATTTAAATGGTACAGGGCCAAACTCTCGGCGGTAGTTGGGAATTATATGTACCTATGTATGTGTAGTGTTGTAAATATATCTAACTGAATATATATCATACATGCTGACGCTCTTCGGTCTCAGTGGGATAGTCGAGTTGTCGAAGGGTAGGTCATATTAGAGGTAGAGTTTATCTGAGGTTTAGGCCATGACCTCAAGGAAGATCCGAGGTCTCAGGGGGTAGCCCCCTGAACCCTTGCTCCCGCATGTGTGTATATAATATTATTAAAGCAATGAGTCCCTCGTGATCAGTGTTTTGAAAATTTTTAGGACACTGCTCCCACTTCGAACAAGCAAACTTAAACAAACTTTTTCGAAGATTGTCATTTAAGTAAAGACCATATCTTTTTAGTTTAAAGTATGGAATACCATCTCGAGCTGCATAGCATACAATTAACTTATTTATGAACATAATTAGTTTGGTGTAATTTTAAACAGATTCCATTTACATCAAGCAAAAACTGCTTAGAAGTTTGATTGCGCGCAGTGCTTACGGTAACTTTGTTGTAGGGCGCCTATGAATTTAGGCTAGACAATAATTTTTTTATATAATGAAAAATTTATAAACGTTAAAGGCGTGTCTAATTATTAGCAATATTATTTTAGCTTGCTCGCGAATTCAAAATCAAACCATCGTCAAACGGCGAGATTCTCACTCAAGTTTTGTTTATGGAAACAATAACTGCAAACTTTCAAGAACATACACGAATCGAATATCAAAAGATATATCCGTAAATTATTGTCGATGAATTTCTACAACGTAACAGTCAAAGTTCAAAGTTTACATCTTCTCGTGATAACATGGACATTATGGATATAATAGATAATATCCGCCACTCAGAACTGCAGTATCATACTTACAAACAATTGCAGTTGAGTATATTTGGACTGGGTGGATTTTAGTTTTTATAATTGAAAAATAAACATACAGGACCATGTAAAAAATACAAATTGGAAACTCCTAAAAACATTACTTGCATTCACAGGTTCACTTTTGCTCAAAATTTGAGATAGAAATTTAAATAAATGTTGATCAAAATTTTAAACAGTTTTGTATTTCATTGAATTTGGACGTGTCAAGACTGTTCAAAGGTTTGTAATAGGGCCCAAGAATAGATCATCAAAAAATTTTGAGCTCGAAATTAGAGCTTATATTTTGAAGCATGAATATATGCCACACTGTTCATCACAGATTAGTCAACATTTGATCAAAGTTTTATAAAAATTTGAAGTCAATTTTTGAATACAAATTTTGAGCCAAAACTTTGAACGTGCATATGCAGCTTCGGAAAGAGGCTAAAATACCTTGACAGATTACAGTTGTAATGGTTCAATTTTCTGTATAGCACACTATCTAGGCTTAAAAATCTAATTTTAATAGCATACTTTAAAAAACCTTAGGAAGCACATAATAGATAATATATAAAACATATAATATGCGTGATTCCACTTTAGGTGCATACGCTTAGGTTGTTCCTTTGTCAAATATAGTTCAGGATCATAAAAGGTTCGACTGTACGAGAATAAAGGCTTTTCCCTTATGTACACGAACAAAGACTTGTGATATAGCAACATGTTGGTGTTGTTCGCGTCGCTATTTTGTGATTTAGCATAGCATTTTTCTGACCGAGTACGCCGGAAAACGCAATAGGTAATACCATTTTTTCCGTATATCACAATATACACATAGGCCGAATACATAGCTAACCGATTCAGCATGTCACTTGGTGAACGCGGTCAACTGAGCCAAACATAGAAATGTGCGCTTACTCAAACTTTTGTTCATACATCGTAGAGCTCTTGTTCGCGTTCACTAAAGTGCGAATAGTGATTGCAGAAAGGTGAATGCGATGCATTTCGCGATTTTGACAAAAGAACAACACTGGCGAACGCATATGAAGTGGACTCACGCATCATGCACCTATAAAAATAACTAATTACTGGACGCATACGATTTGAACGGCAAAATTGCTCAAAACCTAAATAAATTTTTTTTCGATAATAACCGTTCTTCCATTGTGATGCAAATGTCTGGAATCAAACAGTTTCTAAGAGTCACCGTATTGATTTATAAACTATTTTTTTACTTATTTTTCCATTTCAAGTCAAAATCATCTTCAAGGGAGTAATTTCAACTGTTTGGAAAAAGACACAGTACCATACCCCCTCAACCAAATATTATGGAAATTTAACTACGTATACAGTGAATAAAGCATGACAACCGTACAGTGTTTAATATAATTTGCGTTCATCAGAATTATTTTGGTCCTGTATCAAACATTTGTCGTGAAAATTAATATGAATATGCGCAAAAAATGCTTATGTAATTTCGGCAAACAAACAGTAATCATTATAGTCTGTCTATCACAGATTCGTACTACCTGAATTTGAACAGGTCTGCCTCAGCTGAGTGTAAGTTACGGAGTTTTCACATGAAACAGGCACGAATAATTCTGAAACTTAGTGATACAAGCGATCAAGCCCTCACTATGATCTATGATTCCCAGTTCAACTGTGAAAAATGTAGTACCAGAATCTTTTGTAACTGAAACTCTGCTGAAGTGTACAATTGAATTCAGTTTCCCGTTGTTTGTTTATACTAATCAGTTTGCACATCATTTGACGAATTATTGCAGTGTTGTGCACAAACAAATGTTGAAATATCGCGATTTAGCATCTTTTTCATGCAAAATTCAGCCATGTTTTAATCAATTTGATTCAAAGATTCATCAAATTTTGAGCAAATTTCATGCTTAAATTTTTAGCTAAAATTTGAACGCGTAATCGCACCTTTAGTGAAGAGCAGCTTAAAAATTTTATAAGAAATATATATTTGTTATATTTTATAATCACTATTTTTATTTTTTTATATTTAATTTACATGCCCGATTCGGGGGAACCGGGTATCGATGGAGCGTAGCATAAATAGTATTGGCTGCTACTGCAACAAGTTATCGTCAAACTGTCATAAGTTCAAAGTGTATTTTTAGTGAAAAACTACCTCTTAAAAATATAAAATAATATAAAAACACATGCTATCTGCAATCTAAAAGTTACGTTAAAGCATCAACTGTGAATCTGAGAAAAGTTTTTGTGAAATAAATTCAAATGGGCCAAGGCAGCGCTAAGGTAGTAATTTGGATTTCCTATTTTGTTGCCATCAGTTTCATTGGCAAAACAATCGGCATTCCTTTTTCAACATGTTAGGCGAATGAAACGGAACTAATCAACTCTTGTTATCCAAGTCTTCCAGTATTAAATAGCAACTACATACGTTTTGCTATCTTTCAGCTTTTTAACTGCTTCCTACTGACGTGGAGATAGCAGGCTGGAACGTAGCAGTTAACATGGCATGGCAGACAGCATATAAAACACATGCTATCTGCTAATTTTAAAACTTCCTTCAACGCATCAATGATTCAGTATTCCAACATTCCAGTATTCAATAGCAACTACCTACGTTTTTGCTATCATCCGGCTTTTTACCTACTTTCTTCTGACGTGGAGATAGCAGGCTGGTAGATAGCGGGCCTGCATTACTCCGCTACTATCGCCTGTCATCGATTTTGGTATTTCTGCCATGGCCGCTGGCTAGTGACCGGAAGGATCTGCCGATATCGAGCAGGACATCATGAGCTTTGGCTGTCATATAAGATGCAATTTGGTTCTGTTAAGTGGCATATATAAGTTATACACTTTATTAAAAGGGTTAATTTGGCGAAACGTAACTTTCGCCTAATGGGCTTACGATTTTAACACTTTCAAGACAACATAATTTCCAGCTCAGTTATATTGTCTATAGTATATAATGACATACACTACAAGACTACTTATATACATATTGTGAGGGAAAGACGTCCCAGGCGAAAACGCTTTTGCTCACAAACGGTACGTTATTATATCGCTGCGTATATATCTGTCAGTCCGGACATCACCTCATGGTTGCACTGATCCAGGTCCGCGCGCCGGTGTAAAATCAGGTCTTTTATGTGTCATGTTATATTATTATACAATTGTTTAGTATTTTGCGTATACTTGATCCTCCACTGTATCGGTTAGAACCTAGCGTCTCAGTTGCACCATTTAATCACATTACTTGGGAGTTCTTCCTTTTTGGTGTATCTAAAAGATAAAATTTTTAACTTTGAATTTTGTGGCCTTATCTTAACGCGCACTTCGACTCCAGGCGCTTGTACTTCTTATCTTACGCTGGTAAAAAAATACCGTCAACCAACTGTAATCCAAAACAGTGGGCAACTGAGGATTCTGCTTATCTTATGTTTGTTTATTTCGTTTATGTCGTCAGCACTTATCTTATCCACTAAATTGTTAAATTCGGTAAATATACTTACACAGATAAAATACTGCCCGACTAAAACGCTTATCAGTTCCACTGTTTCAACTACCAACTGATATGGAATATCCGGCTATTTTCCGGTTTTAGATAAGAGTTACCAGCCTATAAAAGCTGATGCACAGTCGCATCGAGGAACTCAGTGCGGTCTCAGTTTTGAAAGTGTTAGGTCGTTTCATTTATTTGTGTTTTTGCAATGGTTTCTCTTCAGTCACGTTGCGTTGATTGTTCTGCATCCCGCTCAGCGTTTTTACTCTACCTATGGTTTAGTTAGGTAAGGTTTGCATCGAGTAGCTGCATTTGTAAAACTCGACTCTGCGGGATGCATGGAGACCTCCTATTCAACACAGGTTTTGCTATTCTACTATCGATTTTTATACTTTGTGCGAGCCGTACTGGGTTGCCGGCATCGCCCTCTGTGCCATGGTGGGCCGAGCATGTGTGTATATAGACGTTTTTCTTTTGACATGTTTAAAGGTGGTAGGGGCCGAAGGGCGTGCGTGGCGTGCGTAATGATACCATAGTTTTGGTACCGACTCTTAAGCCTTAGAGCTTTGCCTCAGTTGATATTGATCATTTCTTGGACATAACTACGATTCGCGCTTTATTCGGTTTACTGCCTGTTGCAAGTCTTTTGGAGTATTGTGCGTATCATTATGTAATGTTTTTCGGCGTAGCCGTGTTTTGTAAATACCGCCATTGATTTCTATCTTGTGTTAATTTTTGGTTATGCAATAAACTGTTCTCGTCTAATCAACGTTTCCTTAAAGCACTAAAGAACACGTGTTTGCTAACGATACCGAGCCTCCATACGTGATAAAATAGTTCGCTAAAAGGTAAAAGCATCGATAACTATTGTGAGGTTGTGTTATAGTAAGGTGGTAAGCGTTGTCTCACGCTGTTGGGCCAAGACATGACATGCCACCAATTCCGGTTTGATAACAGTTGCGCAGGCGAACATTATGGTAGTCGCGTTTTACAGCGCTGCATTCACACATCCCTGGCCAATAATAAGATACCACAATAATGCAGGGTTCAACTTCGGTATTTTGTCCAGACAACCTTTCGGAAATTGAATCGCAAATCTGGCTGTGTTGGGCTAAGTCCTGACCAGCCATAAAGATACTATATTAAGCTGTCCCATAGGATAAAGAAATAGCGTTCTTCGTGGCCATTCTCTCGTGTTCAGTAATAGTAAACGGGCTCTTTCTCGACTAAGACCGCCCCGTCCGCTGACCGTCCTCCGCATTTCATTCAAGTCAAGTTGGGCTAAGACCTGACTAGGCTTTTAAGCTCTCGCCCCGGTTAGCCAAAAGTGTGAAATACAGTTCTCCCGTTGCGGTTTAAGCCACCATATGCAATTACGAACCCGCTAGCAACCACATCTAAACCTTCAATAGAAAATCTTAGCCAACATCGTTTAAGACGCTATATGCCTAACAAACGGTGATGTCTTTTCAATCTGTCCGAGCGCGCTGCGAATATTTTGGGCAGCTACAAAACCCGACAATGTGGGTGTAAGGAGGTGTCCCACTTCCCTTTCATTTGGGTCAACGGCCCGCCAAAACCGGGGGACCCATATTATCCATTAGGCAACGTAGGCCGTATTCGCACGGGGGTCCTACCCTTGAACACTAGGACCAGAGGCCGGCAACTCTCTTCTGTTCTGAGCCCACGCCCTGGTGTCCGGCTAATAATTTGTGGGGCGTAGAGTTCCGGCAGGTAGAGGTTGAGCAGCCCGCGTTCCCCCTTACAATATATTTTGCGAGATGGAAAGCTATAACCACTTTTTCAGTTACATTTGTTTTGTAGTCACACAAAGATTTTGTTGCAAGCTCTGTCATTGGATCCGGAATTAACGTGATCGCGAATTTGTGGCGTATGAAGACTATACTTCAGCAGTAAAAATTTTATGCCTAATCAACACCGAAAATTTTCCATCTTTAAAGAATGCGGCGAAAATTTTAGAAAACGTAGGGAAGTTTGGATATATTGACAGTAATGATGGGTAGAGACCACCGGCCAACAAATCGGGCCGGCCGAAAAATTTTTAAGCCGGCCTGACGAGTGCCCGACAGCAGTGCTACTACTGAATGAAAATTAGTTTGTCTATGTTTCCGCTGCAGAAACGCTAGACATAAGAAAGGTGGTACAAATTTTTTAACTGATGTGACCCCATAAACTTTTTTAGATAGCATTCATTAATCACGGCATTCATTAGAAAAAACATATTTTATTGGAAATGAATTAAAATGACGCTATTACAACACGAGCTAATACGGATCTTCGCACGACTCATCAACAGGTTCAGTTGTCGGCGGTTCTGTCTCAGGTTCATCGGTAGGGTTTGTTGGTTCGGGCGACCCTGTCGGTTCCTTGGTTGTTGGACGTTGTGTTGGTTTATCTGTTTGTTCTTCACACGATTCGTCAGTAACAGGCATTGCAGTTGATGATTTTGTCTCTGGCGCGTCAGTCGGTTCTTTTGTTGTTGGAGCGTTTGTTGACATTGGTGGTGTGTCAGTTGTTGTTGGCTCTTGAGTTGGTTTATCGGTTTGTTCTTCGCATGATTCATCATCCGTCGTTACCGAAGGCTCGGTAGTGCCAGGAGGAGCATCGGTTGTCGAAGGTTTCTGTGTTGGCTTGTCGGTGACTGGCTCTGGAGACTCACACGAATCGCCATCGGCAGTTACAGATCCTGTCTCTGCTGAAATTTTAGTTTCTGGAGTTGTAGTTGTAGAGGCCTCCTCGATTGAGCTTTCTAGACTCGTCATCGAGATTGTGCTATTAGCCTCAGGCATCGATGTAGTCATACCTTCGCATTCGTAATATTTGTTTATTTTGGCGATATCATGACGCGACAGGCCTTGTCGTTGTCCGATTTTGGAGCTGAAATTGTTAGATGATGCGCTGAGCATGTAATTTCGTTTCATAATTCCTAACCGTATCAGAATATCAGAATGAACTACAACGGTATCCATCTGTCGCTGAACCGTCAAATTTACGGTAAAAACTTGCCCAACTAGAAAGAACTACTCCAGAGTCATAAATTATAACAATGAAGCATATACAAATCTTGGTCCACAATATTGCTTTTTTGCAATGTATTCATAACGTGGACGATGTTCGGACAATACAAAATATTTATTTATCGTGGATTATAGCTTAGGCAATAGCAGGCATTTATTCGGAAAAAATCTAGGTATCAACCCCACAATTCTTAAACTCAAAGATGAACATTTCAGCTTATTATGTTAAGGTGTAGGCAAGGGCAGACGTACAGACACATATGGATCATGTATAACCCAATTTAGGCCAAATTTTGACAGTGGATTTGACCTTATAAAGCTTACCTGCACAAGTAATATCGCCGAGATAAACCCTCATACAAGCAAACATCCTGACAGGTTAAAAAATTTTGGCGCCAAAACTGTAAGTAAATTTTATTTAATCTTTTTGGTTATAGCCTTCCAGTGTAATTACATCAAATATAATTTTATATACCATTCTAAGCGCGTTATCGAGCTGAGTCGAACGGCGTCACAATATGAGCAACTTGTTTATGGGTTAAGAAAGTACACTCAATTAAGTGCAGATCTAAGGTTTGGACTAAAGGCGTGTTCACACGCTCAAAGTTTTTGCTCAAATTTTGACATCAAAATTGGAGCTCAAAATTTGATCAAATTTTGATCAAAATTTGACGGTAATTTTTAAATGAAAATTGTAATATTTCAAAATTTCAGATCAAAATTTGAGCTCACACTTTTTCACGTAAAACATTTGGCAAGAGAAATATTATTGAAAAGTTTGACAGCGTCCACACGTTCAAACTTGCTGAAAATGCAAAAAATATGCATTCAAATTTTGATCAAAATTTGAACAAAATTTGAGCTCAAATTTTGATCAAAATTTGAGAAAAAAGTTTGAGCTTGTGAACACGCCTTTAGCCTAAGCTATTCCGTTAACACATGAATAACTCAACTGAGAACGCGTTTTGAATTATACACTCACCGAGGAAAATTTTAAAAAATTTACGATGCCAAGGGTAACCGTAAAAATCGAAAAAATGTAACATTATAACCGTCTGGACGAGCTGAGTCGAATGGAAGAAAAGTTAGTCGTCCTTTCAAAATTAACCATTTCTCGATTTGAGGCGTTTAAAGGCCCATTATTTTGTTATTACGGAATATAGCCTGTTAAAATCCGATGTGATGTGGCTCATATGTTCGCACTGCATGTACATTTACGTTTGGCACATTATGCACCGTCACATCAGAAACAATTCTCTTCATCGCCATTCTAGCAAAAGTGTTAAACCCGAGTCAAAAAAATTTGCATAGTGCCATTTCGACAAACTCAAACCGGCACCAGGGATCGAACACGGCTTGTACGGGTGAAAGCTGCACACGAAACCCGCTGAAAAAACTAAGAGATGTTGCTCTGTTCCTTACGGAATCTTGCATAGTGAACGAATAACAACTCAGATGCAAACAGACATTATACTATAAGCTCTGTTAATACAACAGTTCACAATGTGAGCTGCACTCATTTATGGACTGAGCATTAAAGTAAAATTAAATTAATACTGTATACCTGACGGTTCCAATGTAGCATCTAGTGAGATGCGGCTTAGATAATCCCACAGCCAAAATTTTAACCAAACACCCCAATCAGGATATATATATATATATTACCGACAGCAATTATAATACCTCCTCGATTTAGTATAATTGTTTGTTTTTGCTCTTTTTCAAAATTGATCGTTTCTCTGTAGGATTCAGCTGCTAAAAAGCTTATTCGCAATAATATTAGAAATGAAGTTGTAATAGCTCAGGTCACCTGTACATATAAAATTTTATCCGGCTTACATAATCCCACAGACATAATTTTAACCAAATACCCCAATCAGGATATATTGCCGACAGCAATACCTACTCGATTTAGTATAATTGTTTGTTTTTGCTCTTTTTCAAAATTGATCGTTTCTCTGTAGGATTCAGCTGCTAAAAAGCTTATTCGCAATAATATTAGAAATGAAGTTGTAATAGCTCAGGTCACCTGTACATATACAATTTTATGCGGCTTACATAATCCCACAGCCAAAATTTTAACCAAATACCCCAATCAGGATATATATATTACCGACAGCAATTATAATACCTCCTCGATTTAGTATAATTGTTTGTTTTTGCTCTTTTTCAAAATTGATCGTTTCTCTGTAGGATTCAGCTTCTATAAAGCTTATTCGCAATAATATTAGAAATGAAGTTGTAATAGCTCAGGTCACCTGTACATATAAAATTTTATCACGGCACTTGTTTTGTTATAAACTAAAACATTCAAATTCGACTAGATTTGGTTTTATATCCGACAGTTGGATAATTCCTGTTTATAACAAAGGAGACATACAGATTAATACTTTTAACAATATATGTATATGATTAATCACAATCGACAAGTAATTTCCAGATAACACACATCTTTGTATCTTTCTTTGAATATTGGTTTAGCTGGTGCGGCTGTTTTTGAGTTAAGTAACAACATAAATGAAATTATATTTGTTTGTTGAAATAAAGTTTTGTTTTACACCAGGTTCGATATAATGGTAAGTCAACTCATAGGCAATTAAAATTCAACCTAAACCGAGCAGAACTGCTCGCAACACATTGCGCAAAACATTATCGGATATATAAATATAAAGACATATGTTCCATAGATGCGCGTACAAGGGAGGTAGGGGAGGTATCCCTGAAAGTCGGTCCCCTCAGCCGTATTTACCTCTTTGCATTGTCCCGCCGCGAATGAGGAATATTTTTGACTACCCCTTGCCACACTCTAAGTGCACCCCCATCTTTCCTCTACGGCAACGGTCCTCGTGCGCGATATTGTTTATATGTGTGTGTCGTTTCCTATATACCTTGAAATATCACCTATGAATTTCGCAGCTATTTTATTAAGTCATATACTTGAAAATACTATCTATTTGCTTCATTTTCAAAAACTAATCTACATTATATTAATCGCTTCCACCCGAAAATTATTACCTAAAATTTATCCAAAAATTTTAGCATGAGTCACGGCGGCAGATTTCTATACTTAGTAGCGTATAGCTTATGACTTCCGTTAAAAATTGAGATTTTTAAAACTTAAATTTAGATTAAGCTATGCAAAAATTGTCGCCATGAAAAATGAATGAATCAAACTACTGCAATTTTTGTACTAATTATACAAGTCCCCAAATGCCGAAATCAAAAAATGTAATATTTTGTGTTGGTTTACGTTAAGCTATTTCTATTTTCAAACGAAATTATGATTTAAATTATCTTGTGCAATGACACGATATAGTATAGATAATTGCGGTTTTTTACTGAGGTGCAGTGCCTCTGTCTACCACCATCTCTAAAATTATTACGTCTGTGACATATCGTAAAACAGAGTTTAAAAGGCTCCGAATCATTCTGAGCTAGGAAATAACTGAAGGGATAAGCGTGATCTTCCACATTTGCAGACTGTAGATGTAATACAAAAAGAGCTGTGAGTATTGATGGGGCAAACACTCCACTTGACCCACTTGAAAACTCCTATGTTCAACAGAGGTATACTATCTTTAGAATACAGAGGTTTACTTTAGAATACAGAGGTATACTATCTTTAGAACTATTTCGAATCGTATTTGCTTATATTTTTGCTTTATTTGGGCCTTTGATATATATTTAATTATATTTATGTATATACATATAAATAAAAAAACAACAGCATCTACCGAGATCCAAACTGAACTCACCCCTCCGGATTAATGGTCCGAATCGTTGGCTTATCATTTTTCGAAAATGCATTTGGGCCATAATGCATCACGCTGCAATCAAAGACACAATAATATTCAATATCCCATCAATTACCATAGGTGCAATTATTCTTTTTAAGCGGGCGACGTTGCCCAGAAATCATGATAAACGTTTTAAAGTTGCTTTCATATGGTCCAACGTTTGGTTCTAAATTAGGTCAAATTTTTATCAATAATTTGAATTTGTAGCATATTACAAACATTTTAAAGTTGCTTTCATATGGTCCAACGTTTGGTTCTAAATTAGGTCAAATTTTTATCAATAATTTGAATTTGTAGCATATTACAAACATTTTAAAGTTGCTTTCATATGGTCCAACGTTTGGTTCTAAATTAGGTCAAATTTTTATCAATAATTTGAATTTGTAGCATATTACTTTAGCCAACACGTACAAAGAACATATCTTGAAAAAATCGATCTTAAATTGTAACGAAACGTTGTAAAATTTTGGTGTTTCACGAATTGCGGAACGTGAGTTTCCATTGCAAACTGCAATTAAATTTTGGCCAATCTTTGAGATCATAGTTTGAACGTATGAAAGCACTGTAAAATACAAATCAAAACAACCTAAATCGATAAAATATTAACTAAAATATAGCACAATCAAAAAGTAAAAAAATGATAAATACATGTAATATCCTCCATAACTTTTAGAACAAAATTCAAATTTGAGACAAGATATATCTTTGCTTAAGTTGCTACGCTATAAATAATTATATATCAGATTTGTCAGCTTATGAAGCATCGGTCAATGCACTTTTAGGGGCGGAAGTGTAGTCACATACTGAGTCTAAGCCACAGCCCCTACCCTAAGCTTAGGTCCATATATGAGCCATATCCTAAGCGTAAGCCTGAGTCCGGGTTGGAACTACTGTTCCCGAGCGCCCGCTCTAAGCTGTTCCTGTTTTTAACGATATAACGATCGTACCCCTAAAGATGACTTTTGCCGAAACATCAGTACAAGCACAATAAACCCAGATAACTTAAAACGTATTTACCTGCTGTAATCGTATTTGAATATATCATAGTACCGAGATGCACTCGCTTTTGTAAATTGATCTTCCATTCCTGTAAAAAACATTTTTAAACTCATTTATTTGCAAAAAAAATGTTTTAAACTAATTAATAGTATGTCAATAGGTTAGAATGAGATATTTTGAAATCAACTCTGAAGTATGGTAATATTCTTTCAAACGAAACCATAATTATCAATTTCATATATGTAATATTACTTGATATTTAATATATGTTATAATATTTTATTTTATGTTATTTATTAATTAACCATTTCAGGATAAATATGCAACATAATGGACACATAGCAATATCGTAACCATGTGAGTCTATAAATAAAATTAAACTAGTTTTTGTAACTAAACTAATTTTAAGCATAAATAAAAATAAAGGTGGATATAAATTTAGAAAATTGGTCCTAAATTTTTAAAACAAAGAAGAGATGGGAAATAAACATACGATATGATCTGAAGAAGATTATAACAATGAATTTTGAGCAAAAATGAGTTAACCTGCAAGCTTTTTCAGCTAGATAGCTATGTAGGTGCAGACTAGTTGCATACTGCCTGACCATCACCACATTTGGGAATCAAATTGAAAGAGACTTAGAACGATCTATAGCTTTGTATAATTTTGTTTTAGTTTATAGTCAGGCATAAACATAAGTTTGAAATAATCTTGTTTCGGTCCAATAACTGAAACAGTTGCAATAGTTTGAGCAAGTTCTATCAATGATCTGATTAATTTATTGGGGACTAAAACGTAAACGTTCAAAATAGGAGTTGCTCATATCACAAATCACTACATTTTACGAATCGTTATTGGGATCGTGCAATTACATTCAATGTTTTAGTCAGTTTCCCTTCATTAAAAATGTAATTTTCATATTACGTCAAAGCCAACAGATACATCTGAGATAATTTGAAATTATTCATTAGAACTTGAATTGACATAAGCAGTGTCATCGTCGAGATAGTTTTACTTCAGTAAAAATGTAAATGCCATCTTACGTCAAAGCATACAGATACTTTTGAGATAATTTAAAATTATTCATTAGATCTTGAATTGACATGAGCAGTGTCATCGTCGGAATTTTGATGTATAAAATGAATAAAATTTACACATTTCAACATAAAATGTATGTAGAAGTGCTGAATTTTGAATGCTCTTACTTTATGTATTTCCAGGATATTGAAGATATATACGCTAAATATAATACCAATGATGGGTTGACAGGCATGGGCTTACCAACCATAAATATTAATCTAAAGCATTTCAATTTAAGGCGGGGTAAAGTGTTATTCCCAAATGGTTGGAAACCATCTACCTTTTGCTCATATTTACAACAAAAAGCTTTACTCTGAATGCCAACTTAGCGCTGGCAGCTTGAAAATTTTATAAATCATAAACAAATTATAATAGAAATTAAAACAGATGTGGTTCTTAATGCAATCTATAACAGCTCGGTCATATTGGCAGCTTGAAAATGTTATAAATTATAAACAAATTATAATAGAAACAGATGTGGTTCTTAATGCAATATATAACAGCTCGGTTATATTGGCAGATTGAAAATGTTATAAATTATAAACAAATTATAATAGAAATTGAAACAGATGTGGTTCTTAATGCAATCTATAACAGCTCGGTCATATCAGTAGTAACATGAATTAGACGGCACAAGCATGGTTGCGGCAAATCTTTTAAGACTTCGGCAAGTCTTTAGCCGGAATGCCAACGATAAATCAAATGTATTTGTCCAAAATAAGCTACAATGATCTTGCGTTTACAAAATTTAGCAAAGCAGCTGTGAGCGTATTGACGATGTGGGCTAACATTTAGAAAACGTCACGCCACAAGCAGTCTCCTGTAGCACCTGTATTTACACTGTCTTACCGTCAGCGACATTGTCCCAATCTAATTGTATATAGTCATCTCGATCGATTCGTGCTTGTTCGTGCTTGAAGCCTAGCGCGTGCATTAATTCATGAACCGCTATTCCATGATGCTCACATCCTTCGTCTAGCGACAATTGCTGGAGACCGCCTTGCTTGCCAATCCATGACCAGCATCTGAAAGGTGAAATGAAAAACTCTTCGAAAGGATCAGTATATGGCATTTAAATTTACAGGCCCTGCCAATAAAACTTCTTTTGTTGAAGAAAAGTTAGTGACATAAATGACCACAATATTGTTTTCAGATGGTGTAGATGCATCAGTAAAAATATATGAGCAATGATGTAACAACATTTTATTTCTTTAGTGTTCATGCTAGTAACATGGAATTCAGGAGAAAGCGAAATACAGTCAGTTTTTCAGTCATCTATTACCTCGTTAGAATTCTACTAGGTTGGAAAAGTGAAGGTAGCAACTAATGCCTTCTTGCTGACTGACTTGAAGTACTTGCAACTGTTGGCAAAGCTAATAATGTTTTACTGGGAAATGGGACCTGGATTTATCTTACTCATATAGCTGAAAGCACACCGAACAACCCGTGGTACGACGCTAATTTTCATGATGTTGTTTTGACAATGATGAGCATATATACTTTAGTAGGCATATAAGCAAAATAGAGAAACTATTAACTTTTAACATTTAAATAAGCATCTAACGTTATAAGATAAAACTTGAAATTTGTACATAAACTGAAGTTTGTATGTCTAAATATATAAAATTTTTTGATTCAGTACGACTTCTAGTCCAAAAGTGAATCACTTAAACCCAAAGTTTATAACGAAAAAAAATCAGTGATGGACTATAACACTCGTCCATACTCATATATTTTCCCTTATAAAATGATGTGGTCGTTTTTCTGCTTATCCACGCCCCAAGAAATCCAGCCGGTGTCTGCAATTTGTTATGGGGTATCCGCTAGTATTCCTCCAGGTGCGTTGGACGTGTAGCAGCTATCAAGTGTACAACAACCTACCATATTGAAACGGTAGCAAAAACCGCCGGGCACTTTTCCTACTCCTTAATAATCTCCTTGGTTATTGTCGACTCGGTACCTTCAATTCCCCAGCGATCATATGTAGAGGGTAGACGATACAATCGGTGAATCTTGGGTTACCCCTGGATGCCTTTCTCTGGGGCGGGGTAAGTCGAAAAACACCCGCATCATCGTATAACAAAAAGTGCATAAGTATGACCGAGTGTAATACTCTGCTACAAATATTTTTTACTAGTGAAGCACACTTGCGAGCCAGAATTCGAGTGGTGAGAACAATCCCCCGAAGTCTGTTGTAGAAAGCACACACAAACAAAGCCTACACACAGTACGCAGGTGCAGCATTATATAAACCGTGAGTGATGAGTCATAGTTACGCCCGCCTCTTTTTATAGCCAACGTATGCAGTAGACAAAACATCATACAACGAGTACAAAAACAATCAGCTAACAATTTAATAATTCAATAAAACCCTAAATTGACTCGCAATGAGCTTGTTGGCCCAGAAAACCCCATATAAGACACTAAAAGAAACAAAAAAACACACATTTCGGTGCATTTCCCACGACTTTTCACCAAATATGAAATTTGGCGCCAACTATAAGGTTATAGACTCCAGATTGGGAAGTAGTTGAAAAACTTGTTATATATCATTGGAAAGCCCTGGTAAAGCTACATGGAATAGGCCTATTAGTTTGCGGATACCTCTTGTAGTTATTGAGAAAAGTCGCAAAAACTGGATGGGTTGCCCGAAATATAGGCTAAAATGACGTCATTTTGCCCCATAACTTTTCCTACGGGAAAAAAATCGACAATCGGGCTCCGTCACTACATCTAAATCGACCATTGCGGTTCGAATGAACTATGTTGCATCAAAATCCGCCCAACCGATATCGAGATCAAGGTGCGACAGACACACAGACACACAGACACACAGACAGGACCTCCTCAACCAACCTCCAGAGCCAAAATTGAAAATTATCGTTCCACTCGAATTCAATAATGAGCTGTTGCTTAAATATATATCTTTCTGAGCGTAACACTGTTCACTAATAACCTGACAGTTTCAGTAATAATTGTAGCTACTTACCCATCGCCTTTAAAAACGTCAATGTAGTCCTTCTCTTTATTTCTTCTTTTGATAATTCGAATGCAAGTATGTTTCTTGTACGATTTCATTGCTGATCTAATTGCCATACGGGCTTCTTTACCTATAAAATATAGAATACATATGAAGCACGAGCGAAACTTAGCTCTCCGGGAAAACCGAAATTATATGGACAGAACAAGGTATTAATTTTGAGCTAAAATATTTCTCACCAGTTCATACTTGTTAGCGTCAAATTATATATGTGGCCAAGGATTTAAACACAAACAAAATCTTGTATCGGCAGCAAAATGTAACAATTTATTGCAGGATGCGGCGACCTTAGGCTGTGACACTAAGTGTTAGACTGAGCATTTTTCAAGATGCAGCAAACATCTATAATTATTATTGATATGAGTTATCTCAAAGGCAATTGACTTCTTTTATTCCGAGCTTGCAACGAAAGCCCAATTTTATACTTCTATGCTTAATTTAACGCTAAAGTTTAACCAAATTATGTCCAATACATTCGTCATGGTTCACAATTCAATACATTCATCATTAGTTTAGGTACAATAAATTGTATAGTAAACAAGTTATTGATCGACCAAACATATGAACAAAAAGTAAGCGAATTCTCCTGCAGACCGTGAGGCTAACAACGTGTATTGTTTAACACTGAAAGTAGCATAATACAGAGCAATGATAAAGCTCTAATCACAAACAATCGCGGCTGAAAATTAGATAAGTAATAGTTGTAGCACAGCTATCGTGCGTTAAGTGATTTGTACGCACGGTTGTGACGAGTTCAGACGAGTGCGTCAGCACGAGTTTGAACGAGTTAAACAACACAACCGTGCGTACAAATCACCTGACGCACGCCTGGCTGTGCTACAATTGACTTGTAATACAGCTAATTTAGCTAACCGTGCGTTAAGTCAATTTGATGCACGGCCTTAACTATATAAGCTGTGTTACAAGTTTAAATTAATACTCTATCTGTTTAAGATATACGATGTTATACAAGACAGCGGAATAAATCGTAATCGGAAAAATAAATTCGTAATATATATATCGGGCTATTTTGACTTCTTTGACTTGTGATAGAGTTAAGTTTACTTTTACATATGTAAAACTCTATAAGGCGGCCTTTATTGATTGTTTTAAAATATTCCTGTTATTGCAATTTGTAATATCTCACTACACTAGCATATATAGCGTAACAGAACACGAGTTGATCGGGGCTTACGGAGTAGTAGTAGCGCTAGTTTTGCGAGCTCAATGTCCGGGTTGATCGAAATCCCGGCAGATCTGAATTAAGTTCTCTCATCGATCATTTCACAATTATATTGCGATTTAAGAAAAGACATTTAATTTATAGTTGAACCAAGTTCGTAGACCACATCATTTAATTTTATCTGCAATAATAATTTAAACACCTCTTAACTTCGCAAACTACCCAATTATTGAAATTGCCCATATAGCCGTTCAATTTCATTTCATTTTAAATTTAATGTTCGATTTTGATGATAACAAAACGCTTAAATTCAAAAATTCGCCGTTATAGAATAATTTTTTCGCTATTTCAAATGTCAGAATGTAATAAATTTGACATTGCACCATACGTGGCGAAGGTCCACCGGTTTTCGTTATAGACAGTCGGCAGGGAAGGCTGTTGGGAGTGCTCAGTGGCAGTAAAGGAGTAAATTCTGTCTCGCCCCACTTGCGACGTTTTTGCCAATTTTACCCTAATTTTTGCCTATTTTACGCTAATTTTTGTATAATTTTTGCAAAAATTTTCCGCATGAAAGTACGGAGAGCAAGGGCACTGGCTAGGGGGAGGCGTGGGCTACGGAGCCCTCAGGGAAATATGGTTTGACGGTGGTCCTGTGTGGTTAATCGCCCTATCCACACCTAGGCGCTATACATAATATTCACTAACTAATAATAGTTCTTTTGGACGGTCAGCGTCGCAACATTCAGCTTAGGTATAGCCAGAAGTAAAGTAAAAGCAACAGCTGGGATACTTTCTAGCTTGGCAAAATAGTATAACGAGTTATCATTCTTTTCTATAATGATGTAGTTTTGGTACAAAAATTGCGCATTTTTCTCAAATTTAGCGCACTAAAGGCCCCGTAGTAGTTGAGAATAAGGCTTTCCATAACTGGGTTGTCCAAAGGAATGCTAGTGCGTGAGACCAACGTTGTCCTAATTTAGCAGGTTACAAAATACTAATAAATCATATATATTTGAACTCGAAATTTGAGCTCAAAATGTGATCAAATTTTGATCAAAATCTAATAACAGTTTAATTTTTAATTAAAAATCTGGCAAATCATCATGCTTCAAAACTTGAAGTAAAATTTCAATTTAAAAATTTTCAAGATGTGTTCGTTATTCCTGACTGGTTGAGGCAATACTCTACAAGTATTTAACCAGTGTCTACACTTTCAAATTCATCAAAACTGGAAAATTACTTTCAAATTTTGATCAAAATTTCAGCTTAAATTTTGTTCAAAATTTGAGCTAAAATATTAAACAAAACGTATGAATGTGTGAACTCATTATAAGTCTTTGAAACGAGAAGAATATTCAAAATTCGAACATTGCGCACTGAGTTTGTTTGGAAAAAATTTTTGGTTTCCTTATTTTCTTGCTGACTCATCAATTTTAAAACTACACACCCAATCTAGTACAGCATTCTCGCAACACCAATAAACGACCATTGCTCGGTAAGAAACAATCTTGTTGGACGCCATGTTTAAAAGGCTTAATTAAATCCTTAATGTTGAAGCTTACACGATAGTTCAAAACATCAGAAAATATCGGCTGAGGTCAGATTCGATGCCACAGGATGAAAATGTTGACGAATTTTACGCTTGCAACTAAAATGCTCGAACATGAAATTTATTATCCGCTAATGCAAATACCGTACTAGCATCTTTCCATCTAATTGGAATATATACATTGCCATCGTGAGATTTGTCCCATTTGAAACGCGGATCTTTTAGCGCATTCCGATCTTGTTGCTGTCAATAAACAGACACAAAAATCAATATTAAAGATCAGTCGATTGATATTAAGACGTAACAATATCGCATAAATAACATCGGGGTAGATCAACGTACTGTTCGACCATGAGTGACTGCAGAAACTATTTTCACCAAATGTATAAACGTCATAAAGCAACTAAGAATTATATATAAATTGCACTCGACGTTGTCGAAATATAATGTCTTCAATGAAGAACGGCTCGTTTCAAAAATCCGGCGCTATACGGGCATGCATCAACTTGTTGGGCACAAGCAAACATAAAACAATTTATGAAAGTACAGACTACTATTTTTATTACTAGTTATATATTTTTTAAAATAAATTTCTATGCATTGATACGAAGACTGTTTATTACCTCCGAAATCAATGTTCTATACCTAGTATATATTCATATTCTGTTAAAATAGAGAAAAAATATATTATATTCGATGACGAACGGCCTGATAAAGCTTAAAATTATACCCACGACGAGACTAGGATCAAGACTAAAACATTTTTAAATACATTTGATAGCGCAAAAAACATGTTGATTCGGCATTTTTTACCTCAAATATTCTGTCACGCGTCGTTAAGCTTCTGCGACAAAGGCTGTTTGCTGACGAAAATCCTTCTTTGCAAACAGTATACTATTACTTCGAAACACTAAGCGAAATGGCTACGGATATAAGACGAGTCGTACTTCTCATAGCCATATAAAGGTTTCCTGAGAATTTTGGCATTTTCGAATTCATATGTTCTTATAATAAAATTTCACTATTTATATTTGTAAAATCGTTTTGAAAATGTTAAATAAAACACGTACATCGAGTGTATCAAATTTCATGTCGCCTTCAGCCATTCCTAAAACAATATATATTTCAATCGCAATGCTTTATTACCAATGAATTGAGGTATATCGGAAGCTCTACCGAACAATAATTCTAAATTATGAATTGCGTTTTCCTCTGGATAAATTGGATATGTTGTAAGGTAATAGCGCCTAGGTTTGGAGCAATCATGTACAGTGACGAGTTTTAACCTGAAATGTTACATCTCTACATATCAAACCTAATTCAAAAAGTCAGACCGCTATATTCAACATCTTAGATCTTTGCTGCGGCTGAATTTCAATTATATAGTAGTAGCAGGTACTGACTGTTCAACAAGTTTTCACTACCATCCCTCAGGATGTAGGTGTATAAGATATTGGATTCGAGCCTTCATTATAATATACAATGCTAAAAACTGTGGTATGTATATGCAATATATATCTAAAATATATGGAGCTGTTTTGCCACATGCTGAACGACGAACGAACATATATGCAAAAGAGCTTAACAAATATAACATGTTTGATTAATAATTATTTGCTGTTGTGTTTTTGCAATACATATGCATAGCGTACTGAAAACATTCCTTTCATTTTTTGTCACTTTGAGTAAGCCTAAGCTAAATTTCACCGGAAAATCTAGTTATATTGTAATATTTCAGAAATTTAAAACTGTTAGAGCGAATTAACTTCAAAAATTTCTAAACATTCAATACTCTACCCATTTCTAATCATTTAATGTTAACCATTCATATGTACTTAAGGCCAACCTTAAAATTTCTACATCAGCGCTCTCACATAAAGCGAAGTTAGCAATTTTTTTTTCAGTTAGCAAATTAGCAAATTTTTCTATTTTTTCGAAAATTTCGAATAGCATGATTGGACACTTTGGGAACCAGAAAAATCGAAAAAATTTTTTGAGATTAATCTGGGCGAAATGGAAATTTTCGGACTCAGCTTGTCGAGCTTAGTCGACTGGTACTAAAATTTTCGCTACTGGCAAATTTTGGACTTTGGAATTTCTAGTAAAGATCAAAATCTTCAGAGATTTCAGGCGATGTTTATACGATTGTGATGTCGGAACAACCATGGATCTTCAAAAATATTGCCTTTACTGTGAAGTCTGCGTAGCAGCTGTGCACCGCTGCCAAGGTGCACACTGCAGTACCTGTTCAACCCTTGTTAACGATAAAGATTAGTTTTGTTGCTAATTATGGTATAGGCTTTTATATCCGTTGTGACATACTTCTCATATGTGAAGACAAATAGATATACACAAGTAACACTCGATGTTGCTGGATTTTATGTAGTCAAAATATGGCAGCTAGTTAAATTTCTGGTTATCTGCAACTGTATGCTTTTAGTGGAGACAGTTTACGTATTTTTTACAGTTTGTAGTATGCATACCCATGTAATGGATGCTAACTTAATTAATACATTTATATATTTTTTGTTTCAAAAAAAGTGTTTGTTTTGTTGCATTGTAGAAGCTATTATACGCAGTCACCCCCACCCCTCCCTCACCCGCTCCCCCCGTGAAATATGAACTTGGACGGAGTCGCTCCGAATTAGTTTCCAAACAACATATATGGTCCCAAAATCTGAGGAAAACCAAATTTTATCGAACATTTTCATGTTCTTCTATACAATAGCAATAAATTATATATTATTTTTGGTCCATGATTAATATTCCCAATTTCGTACGCCAGCGTTTTCCGGCCAGTATTGGCCTAGGTATAAACGACAAAATTGTAATTTTTACAACAAATTTTTGCCCACCTCTGGCACGTCCTACAATTTATTTGTTTAATACCTGCGCGGTTTTCTGCATCGGATAGCTGTTTGTCATCAGGGCAATGTGGATCGGGATCAATGATTTCGGGGTCTCCTAAAAATGAAACAAAAATTATACATGTGGAAACAGTGAACAGTTTAATGTATAAATCACTTAGCAAAAATAATTTACACCGATTTAGCGAGCTAAAAATAAACAATACATTCTACCTCTATACAGTCAAAGCTCAAAATTTACACTAAAAACAATTTAAGCAAACACGCGCGAAGAAAAATTCTAATCAATTTCAGAGAAAATTCTTGTCAAAATGTTCAATAATAAAAATTTTTAGAGAGAAATTTAGGTTTTTCCAGGAATTATGAAGAAATTGTATTGAGTTAGTATAGCACAATCTTAGCAGCAAGTTTAACAATTCTAATAGATGTTGTAGGTGCTATAGTATTTTGAGCAAGTTATTGTTGACAAATCTATATATAGCCGTGTTTTTCCAATTAGTGTTGGGCATTCAGTGCACTAAATTCGAGGCGATGCGCAATTTTTGTATAAAAATCTGTAGCATCTCACTACGCTAGCATATATAGCGTAGCTGAACACGCTGTGATCGGGGCCTGCGGTGTAATGGTAGCGCATTAGTCTTGCAAGCCAGAAATCCGGGTTCGAATCCCGGCTGGTCTAATGTATGTTCACTCGTGGATCTTTTCAAATCGCTATACAGTTTTCTAGCAAAGATATAGTACACCAGTTGTGAAATTTACAACTTCCTGGCTATGTCCAAACTGAAGGTGTTACTGCAACGATCCAGACGAATTTTTAACATTTGTTTCTGAGTTTATATCTTGTGTCGGTTATATGGTTGTTTCGCTACTTAGCTAGGTTTCAGAATGTATATATTAAGTTGTTGTTTTTGACTAATATTTGGTTTCCAAATAACATTAATGAAAGTTGCATCATCAAAGTAGATGTAAACACGCCGTCTGTGGAGCCTAAGTATATTGTATATATTGGACAAGCAATTAAATAATATGACATAGATTAGGCAATATCAGAAGTGTCCTATAGCAGAGCAAAGTTAATGCACATAACTAATCTCAACTTATCATACGCTAATAGGTTTTCTATTTAGTACTGACTTCTTCTGAGGCATTAACAATTCAAAACACTGCGTCGGTCTAAAATTTTGAATGGTAATATTAAAATATTATAATTTGGACGTTTAAAATATAGCAGACAAATCTTGAATTGCATTACTAAAACTATTCAGGGTGCGACAAGAGTACCTATATAATAATCTCGAAACTCTAAAGTCTATAATGACCAAAGCATTAAAAGTTATTACTAAAACGGGAGCAAGTTTAGGTGCATTATCTGAAATTTAGCCTAAAAATGACAAAATTTTAGCGGAAAATCTATTCATGTTCTGCTCTGAGTTGCAGTATTGCTTGTATTTTCATGTTCTTTAATACAAAAGGCACAAACTTTTCTAGTATTGGTCAACTAACGTGGCCCTATTAATCTATGAGTGATTTTCAACCTGGTCTATAAGTCTTTATGAAGATACAAAATTCCTGGCTAAACAAGCCATTTTTTCTAAAATTGCCACATATATTACAGCCGTGAAGCGAAGTATAGTATGACACCGTTTTCTCCGGCATCTTGTTGCTTCTATTGAACTGGTACTGAGTATAATGCGGTATATTACATACATCAGAGATATCAGAGGCAGAGAAACAAACACTTCAACTAATTCCCTAAGATACCATGTTGTTTTCCAATTCAATTATATATAAATTTTAACTTACTGATACATTCAAGCAAACATGAACTACTGAACAGGAGTAGCACATTGACGGTGAGAATAATTTTATTCTGGACAGATTCCATATCTTATGTTTGTGTAAACGGGCAAGGGCTATTACGTGAGTAACTGTGTCTCAACTTAAATTTCGTGGTTAAGAGCGTTATTCGATTGAAAATACACTTTAAGCGGAATGGAAAAAATTAAAATTATTGAACAAATTTGAAACGGAGTTGTGAACAAACGTACGAAAACTGAGAACCCTGTCCTAATATTCTAATATTTATATAAACTGCACTGGGGATGTTTATTTCTGTTGTTGCTATTGACAGCCAAATGTTGAAAAATATAAATATCAAAATATAATCGAATATTTAGGACCAAAATATCTCACAGTCCAAATATATGTGATACAATTGAATTTTACGCAGTGGTTCAATTTTGAGCTTTGTCAATAACAAAAATTTTCTCAGGCTCATAAACCACAAAGAATTTTATTGATCTTCTTAAATTTAGATATTAACCAAAAACATCAATATTGATTGAAATAATAAATCTCATCTATACTGGACGTTAAGCAAATTGTAGATATAAACAAAATTTTTGAATAGCTATAATTAGAAATATGACCAATTCTGAAAAATATTTTCGTGAAAATAGAGTTTTCTTGTCTCAAAATTATAATCATAACAGTGGATGTTTTGGTATTGGTTTAAAATCGTAAGGCGCTAAGTGATTTTCACAAGCTCCCAAAAAAGCCAAGCTCGCTTGAAGCCTGTATTAAAGAAAAATCTAATCGAATTACAATACTATCATTTAATTAACTTCAATGTGACTAAATAAAGTCCTGCTCAAATAAGCAATACGAATCTAAACGAGTAATAACGCTAAA
>JASANE010022688.1:0-87208 GCA_030248225.1 Trileptium ribeirensis | reverse complement strand
GAAAATACTTAATTCATACAAAATTTAATGTTTGAACATAAGACACTGTTATGGAGCATAACGAAGCCATCTGCGTATGAAAATCGAAAAATGCAGAATTGATATTGTTTGAAAGGGACCAGTCTGTAAAACACAACGGCAGAAGGCCTGATCCTTGAACGCCTTAGTACAATGTGACCGCCGGGCAGAATTGATATAGTTTGAAAGGGACCAGTCTGTAAAACACAACGGCAGAAGGCCTGATCCTTGAACGCCTTAGTACAATGTGACCGCCGGCTGGTGTTATATATTCTGCAGAGTTTAAAATTTTTCTTGTTTGCCACTAATGCAGAAGCGTTGGAAAAGTTGGTCCGTGAATTTCAACAAAGAATAATAGACATCGAAAAAGCGAAATACGATATGGATTACGACGTTCGGCAAAAAGACTTTGAGGTAACTACTGAACACAATTAACATCATGATGGCTCGATTTTGATTTTAAATTTGAAATTATATTACGGATCAACTGCACAGGACGGCTGGAATGCTCTAAGTCTATTATTTCCTAACAACGAATGTAGACCTGTGAAATTTGTTGAAAATTGTTACCATTCTATATTATAGTCATCTCCATTTTCTTCGTTGACGCATTTGTGTGACTGATCGTTAGTTGAAAGATGAAAACATCATCATTTATAGACCATATAAGTGGAAGATAAGTACCAATTCAGTGGAGCTATCTATATCCGTAATAAATATTATATGCCTTTTTAAATATTTAAGCTCAACGTCAGGCGCGAAAAAATTTTTGCTTGACAAACTAATATCAAAGTGGAATGTTCAAAGCTTCTTAAACTGAACTTCCTGAATAAAGTATCACATAAAACACAACAGCATAAACACATAATTCCATAAATGCAAAAATAAACTGCCTGAATTGGCAGGACATTAGCTTTACTGAGATGAGAAATGAAAACAAACTCCAAATCAAACAATATGTTGTACATATTTTATCGGGAAAACGTTTGTTCGATGATATCCGCAGGAGTGTGTTCATCATGTGAGAGCGAATCTACGCTCATATATTCCCATCTGTGGTATAAATTTGCGAAAAAACGTATTTCTATGGAGATAACGCATTTCTATGTTATACTTAGTATCTGCCAACTACAGTTTTTGTCGGATTTTGGGCCTTACCATTTTAGTAAGATCGCATCGTTGCCAGCACTGATAACAACATCTCGACACAGATCTATTTTTGTAAAGAGTCGTAGTGTTATGTCGGCGCTTTCAGCTGTTATCTGATTAGGTTCAAACTTACTTTTGAAGTATAATGCTTACCTTTTTTCAATGCAGGTTATATAAAAACTGCGTTGAAAAGATAAGGCTTAGCAATGTAAGTGCCACTATCAGAGATTATCTTTCGAAATATTCATCCCAATACTGCCGCTATCCCTTGTCATTCACAAACGAAAATTGATATTTATATGCGTTAATCACTATCTATGCAATTGCAATCAGGCATTCATGTTATTCGCTGGTGTAATCGTCACAGTTATGTGTAACTAGACTAGCGGTATGATACCATAAGAATGAAAAAATTATGGTATAAGCAAATGTCTGCAATGCAAACTTTGGTTCCAAATGCCAAATTACTGAATACAATTGTGTCGCAGTATGTCAATAGAGGAATATATAGTGTCAAGCAATTGCAACGATAAATACGTTGTGCCAACAGTTCATTACAGCCAATAACGATAGAAGAAAGTAAACATATTACTTTGTTCAATATAATGATATTGTTTTTAGATAAATGAATTGACCATTGCAGTGAATGATCTTCGAGGCAAATTGTAAGCAAATTTAATGAGTTTTTGTCTATAATTTATCAATGAAGCATACGATATATGGTAAAATACAGTGATATGCCTATGTAAAAAGTCACTTACCGTGTGTTCATAAATTTATATGCCCGGATGAACAATATAGTCATTTAAACTTGTTGATTCATACTTATACATATATATATACAAAGTCTGAAAATGCATTACTGCATCGGGTGTAGAAGAAATTTTTTAATGAGATTATTAACAGTTGTTACCGAGAACTGTTAAACTATATTTGAATGTAAATATTCTTACGTGTTATCGGAGCTGAAATTGTTTATAAAACGTGTTACTTTTTACACATTTTGGACGCTTAGATAAAAAATAAAGATGAAAAAAAATATTGGTGGCTGTCGTAAACTACTGTTTAAATAATTTCAAACTCAGTCTAAATTTTCTATGTGTAATTCTCGTTTCTATTTAACTGAAGTTTAAAACCTTGCCTAATAACAAAGAAATTTCACGTTACTTGTATGTGTTACGAGTATTAGACGCTACTGGACTAAACAATTAAGTTTCAAACTCGAATATGCTGATGCCAAATGTTAATAAATCTAATTTTTTATGAAATTCTATCTATTTGAAATTGTGAGTTAATGTGATATTCACAAAGGGCTACCGAAATTATCCAGGCGTCCAACATTCGAAGTATTCTACCTCAAAACCAAAAATGCTAAAATTCAAACGGAATCAGCATAGTTTCATTTTAGAATCTACTCAACGCATAGTTAGCTGACTGACCCGGCGCAGTGATGCGCATGTGACAGTGTCAAGATTGCTGCTAGCATCACAACAGAATATGAAACATCCTAACTTCTGAACATTCCTAAAGTCGGTAACCATCAGAAGATAACAAAAATTAGTCAAGAGTACGAACAGTGTGTCTTAAAATTTTTAGATTTTTCCAATTCAACTGTAAAACCACAATGCTGAGGCAATCCAATTTGTATAAAAATTGATTTCCCTAACAAAAATTTAAAAATGCTAAATTTTTATAATAAGGGCTTGGGTCGGGGCGCTCCCAGCTGTCGAAAAAATGTTCGACTTTAATGATAGTTGAAAAAAGAAGAAGCAGAAAACAACAAGCAAAATCAGAAACGAATCTTCATGACTAGCAATGTAATAACTGGCAATATATTAGTCGCCACAAAATTATAAGGAAGAAACGAGCAGAAATTCGGTTTGATAGTCGGGGTCGCAGACTTCAGCTTGGACGTAGCGAAAAGTAGTGAAAGGCACAACTAGGTGACCATATCTTTGCAACAAGATAGCACAATGCGTTATGCTCCCTTTCCATAAGGCTGTGGATTTGGTACAAAAATTGCGTATTTTCTTGGGTTTGGTCTATTAAAAGGTCCAATGGTAGTTGGGAATACAATATCTCTATTAACGTCTTTCTCGCGATGTTAATGTTGCAATATTGTGCACTTTCACATAATTGAAAAATGTTTCGTGACTGCATCACAAACAGCAAAGCAATGTAAATATGGTATTCAAACAGGTGATTGTCCCAAAAGTTTACGACATGCCAGCCAGTTTGATATTGGCTTTCTTTCCGAAGACATAACTAACCTTTAAAAATATTGCGTCAACAAATATAGCTGTTGTATCTAGCATCCGACAACTTGCAAACGGATTACTGGTGCTGACATCATATTAGACTATATTTTGTCTTAGTGTGAAGCCAACTCTGAAAAAGATCAGCAAATACGACAACAAGTACGTGTGCTAATATATTGTATGATTTATCTGTGCTAAAACTGGTCGTTTACTGTTAAATTTGTAAGTTGGTATACTGCGATTGTCACTGAGAACGATTCAAAGTTTTCAGGCTTCGGTCGCAGCGTATGGCTGCTGAGTGCTATAATTTATGGATCTCGGGCCTTACACAAAGAATGCCACACTCGTGACCACTGTTCAGATTGTCAATTCATTTGGCGCAACAGCAACCAATTTTGCTCGAAAATGTACTAGTTTATCTACGTAATCAACAAGGACAACATTTAGTCTCTGATAGCAGTGTTGTGAAGGACGTGGTTCTTAGGACATTAAGTCAAATTACATGTCACAGTTAGCAAGCAGCAACAATATCAGTTTTACATGCGTTAGCAGTAAATTATCACCACTAGTGGACGGTACGAAACGAACAGAGGTATTCTGCTACAAATTTTTCTCTCAAAGCTCGGTCTCGCTAAAGTTCGTTTTTCATGCAAGAGAAACACAGAAGGTACACTAGCTAAATGCACTACAAAGCTTATGTAAGGCGACATTTAGGTAAATAGATTGCAGGAAATATATAGAAAATTTTTATGGGTTATTACTAACAGCATTTCACAACCATGCAACAGAAGCCATAACTTCAAGTTGTCTGTAAGCGGTTTGAATAAAGCATATCTTGGAAATAATGTGCTAGGAGAAAAATGCCAGAAACATGACAAAACAAATGAAATGTTATAAAAATATGGCAAAATACGAAGAAACCGAGTCAAAGGATGCTACTCAAATTCATATTTCGAATACATAAATATAATAAGGCAGAAAATTGGGCAAATGATTGCAATATTTTGAGTTCTATACGAAAATAAAAGGAACATGAGGAACTTAACTTAGAAGACTTAATATGCAAGAGTAAAGGTGCAGAATGGTGCAACTGGGTTACAGCATCGGATTAGGATTTTTGCAGTAAACAAGGTTGTAATTTGGAAAATTAATATAAAATATAATGTTTGTTTGAAAATCTTTAGTTTCTGTGTGTTGGAACAAGGGTGACCTAATTTTTGCACTAAATTAAATTTTGTGCTATTTCTTTACGAAGTGCAGTTCCTGAATCTCTATAACGCAGCGAGTCAACGTAGAGGAGTCATAAATATGTACTATTGGAGGCCTGTGCCGAGACACATGCCCTGCATTGGATTCCAATGCATCTGGCCAGCCTGATATTTCACATCATATTATGTATGCATTTTAGCATTTTCTTTTGTTTTTAGTTGCCCCATAGGGTTTCACGCTATATACGTTTATTGAACACTGATAGCAAAGCTAGCCGTAATGTTTTCATTTTCCAAATCATCAACCTTTGTTTTCAAGTTTCAAAGTAGTTTTACAGTTTCTCTGGTTCTGATATATTTCTAGTATCTCTGGTTAGGGATAGCGTGGCACTGTCTGATGTTCTGATGTAAACAGCAGAGCACTGCCACACCTATTTCTACGAAGGGTATGATCTCGGATTTCAGAAGGTTGGGCCATTTTGTAAACAATAAATCGGACTGGTAGGTGCTTAACTTCATAGAGGCGTGCCCAAAGTATAAAAAGAACTGCTATGTTGGACTATGTAGTTAAACTAAGAACTGTCTGACATTGCTATTTGCGTAGAAGATTCTAGAACATTCTACGTGTTCAGGGCATTATATTAATCATAATTTCGCTCAGAACTACTCCAACTATGACCGCCAACAAAAGATTTTTCTCTCTATCTGTGCTTCGTCACGGGTAGAGTAGGGTGATAAAGTGATCTAAGTACAAGAGCAGAAATATAGGTAAAATGCAGGACCTAGCAGTTTACACAGCCAAAGACAAAAAATTTGTCAAAATGCCAGATTCGCTCAATACCGGCCAGCCTTTTGACTATTCGTGATTTTCTGACGGCCTGGATCAAATTTAGGACTTCTCATGGCAGGGTTACTGAAATGCGACTGCTTCAGTTCATAGCGTTTGACAGGGCGAGCCTAAATCGACCGGATTTCTGGTATTTTCTAGATTTTCTGAAGAAAATTTGACACGGACCCTCCCCGTAGGGTCTTGGTTTATTCTGAAATATACAAGTAGCACATTAGCCAAATTTTCATCAGCCAGTATATTTAATTTTCGTTTATATTTTCACTGGATATGTCTATGTACACATATTATAGTACGGTTGCTGGATATTACATGGCTGCAGTGTAGTACATAAACGATGAATATATGTGTACAGTTTTTTGCGTTACACGATGTTGCTTTAATATGTAAACTCAGGTTCTCAAATCTTCGTAATGTTGTTAGTAACCTATTCAATGATTGCAGTGTTAAGCGCTGTCTTTCGGTGGATGGTCTAGTTTGTCGGCCTACCACGTTAACAGCGCGAATAATGCACAATACCGGTATTCCTAGTTGTATTATGCATATATGCCTGATCGAAGACGCGTTTGATTATTAGCCGAAAATTATATTACATCTGCAGAAGCCTGGTAGGAGTAGCCTTGCTACCGTGCTAAGAACCAAAGTGCAAATTTAGAAGCAAAGAGGGTTTCGAGAAGTATATTCAGAAAAAGCAAAGTAGCATCGCACACTGACCAGTCGAGTCAGTCAGTATTTTCTTCCGAACAGATCGGTCGGTTTGTCCGGCCAGCACTCGGTATATTTAACGTATTTTTATTGGTTTTTTATTTACTTGGTAAGATTTAGCTTCGTCTATCGTGCCGACGACTTTCATAGGCGGTTCCTTGTGGTATTGCTAGGCATTGTAGTGGATCCCGCTTTTGACAAAACTTGTCGTTTGGATTTTTTCTTGTAGGAGTTCTTGCTGCAACATCGTCATTGATGATATTAGTTTCGAGTAACATACACCATGTAATAAATACTCTATAAAAGTCGTCAGACTGATCAAGGAAAGCAATACATAAATAATAGAGAAATTCGAGGAGCACTTTCAAAAATAAAAACCTTGTAGTACAACTTTGACTGGTTCCCTAGGTGAGGTGGAGAGACATGATCAGGCAGCAGGTTGCTCTGGCTCATTAAAGTATTTACTATATTATTATAATATACCGGACATTATTTGTTGTTATTTGTCTTTCTGTTGTTTTGTTCCATGATTGAGCGCGAACGTCCGAAAGACCACTATTGGCAATCACAAGTGATCACAACAAAAATCCATGTATATTTATGTATTTTATATTCATACATTTTGGTCAAAGCAAGCCACGTGAGTTGTCATAACATGATTCGGTTTAAACACATACTATGCATATATGTGACCTATAGTAGCTTCGTTATCATGTCGTACCAAAATTATAGAATCACACCAAATCGTACCAAATGTGCATAATACTGATATAGCTCATACACTATTGGGAAAATATCATGAAGGCAATAAGAGAATATCCTTTAATGTCTCAAATTGGAAATTGAACATATGAAGAATTCTACACAAAGGTTTCAACAAAAAGTTTACCAAAATTTGTCAATTAGTCAGAATTACTCAATTTCCTCTCAAAGTTAATGTGATTTTGTAAGACGTACATAAGCATGTTAGACAAATAAAAATTTTTAAATTTAAAGACTCCGAAAGCGATCCAAAAGTTATGTTAGGTGAGATGTCAATCAACTCTGAAATATTTGAATTCTCGAATATACATGAATTCTGTTGGAAATAAGATTGGACCTGAAAATGGTATTCAAAAGTTTCGAGTACGGAAAAAATTCTTTTTGTTAATATAGCAATGGCTGCCTAAAAATTTTACCCGGTCTTAATCATAAAAGAAATTGAACCGTTTTGTAACGTAGTATAACAAATTGGAAAGTTGGGTCCGATTTGTTCTGTTGTGCAAGATGGCCCTATGAAGCACCGTTCTATAAATTCTACTACAAACTTCCTTGAACATTAGATTAAATTTTTAATCTTCCTCCGAAAATTTATAAGGACAGTAGATAAAGTAATTATCCTTTAGAATAGCGATAGCCTTTTGAAATCTTTAATACAATAAGTGTTTTTAACAGCAAGTCAACATTTATATGAAGTTATCCTGCAAATTTATTGATGCCTTTCAGTGTATGTAGGTGTATTCAGAATGATAAACTTTTTAAAAATGATCTATGTTTACAATTAGCAAAACTGTTTCTTAGAACATCAATCGTTAAATATTGAAACCTCATCGAGAAAAGTTAACAAACCACGGTTTAATAAGATACATGATCGGCATGTCCTTATTAACAGTTGTACTTTAAGAACCAAATATCAAGGGTACTAAATGTTGCTGATATGAAATTGTCATTTATTAAACTGCCTAAAGTGGATCCTTTACACGGAACTTTGTATAATCAGTGTTATAAACTTTGTATTTGCATTATGCAGCGTTCACAGAAAATGTGTGCACTCACTGCACGTATGAGCATGGTTATTATTACAAAATAATTTTTATAAATGTATCATTAGTTCGTGGAATTGCTACATAATTGGTGCAATAAGCGTTGCAATTACATTGCTTCTGTACTGATTGCTCAGGTTATCACTATAGTGAACATAAATTGCTGTAGCCATAGTTGATGTTATTGTTACAGATTTTCTAGCAATAATGTCGGTCAATATAACAAGTGTTGTACCAATACATGATGCTAATATTGCATACGCAGTTCGTGTAGGTATATTTTATTGATACATTACTGACTCTACATTCGAATAAATACCGTCGGGAGTTGTAACCAAGTTTTTGAATTCTGAGTATATTGGTATATATAATTTCACAATTACATCGGGGGCCACAGTTCGCGACATACCCAATGTATACGAGGGTTATATGGTAAATACGTGCTCGGTGAAAAGTCTTTTGTATAGCTATGTAATGAACAAATGTAGCAAACTACTTCTAAGGGGTACACACGGTGATTAGTTAGCATAGGTACCGAAAAATTGGTCTCAGACAACTTCTTATACTATTTATAATAGTTACTAATTTGTATTCTCTATGTGTCTATTCAAGTATATAATCAGTCGAGATTCGCTGTATTTCTTGCTTTATAAGAGAACATTTTGCTCGAATCGACAAAATGTCAATCCACTTCAATTGTACAATTAATGACATAAATATGCATGAATTCACAAGTGCAATACAATTTACTGACTTACCCTGCCCAATACATCGGTCGTTGTATATCATCAATGGGTAGAGTAAGTCAACTTTGTGCAAACAATAGCGAAACAAACTACATATAACGTTCAGAACTAAATTTACATTTAATTTTATAGATATCTATTTTATCAATTAAATGGGCGCAGGCCAAGGTAGCGTAACTCAATTATTCACATCATAAAAGGAACTATGAACATACAAAACTTGCGTAATAGAGCAGGTTATTGCACAAATTTTGTATTATTAGCAAGGATATCGACAATAATCTTGTATGTATAAGCAAGCTAATACGTGTTTCAATCTACAGTGAGTGCACACATTTTTCTGTGAATGCTGTGTTACTTCTGCAGTCAATTTGAATTATTCAACTAATTTCACATATAAGATATAGTATATTGGGCAGTAGTAAATTAAAATTGGGTAAATGTAAAAAAGCGAATGCGTTTTAGTATCTAGGTGTAAGCAAACGATACTAAGATTCTCAATTAAAACAAAATTGACATTTGTATGTGCCTTCACACGAGTTGCAACAATAAGAGCGAGGCATGTAAGTTATCATTTGATTTTGAATGAACGGAGTAATTAGAGTGCTTAAAAATTACATAACCTAAAACATTGTCAGCTCGTTCCTTCGTTACAGGCCATGTGGATGTGCCGAATTGAAATAGCTGACACATAGTTATTTGTCTAAATTCAATAAAATCAAGCAATGCTCCAAGTTAAAATAAATCCATGGTACTATTTACTGATTTGCAACAGCTCCATATAGTTTACCCACCCAGCTAAAATTAGCTAGTGCAGGATCCCAGTGCTCTATGCACAATTAGTTGGACAAATCTTGTGGACTCAAAAGAAAATTTATGACAAAAATAATCATATTTTGATCACGAAATGTTTCGTTTGAAGTGTGTTCGGGTATCTAAATTAGTGAGTGTTCGCCGAAATAGTCCTTCGGATCGTTGCTTTCTTACCTTATTTAAGGTCACGCTAAACAAGTCTAAACTTGGTACTTGCCATCAAGACTGAATTGTGGCCTTCCTAGGCTCATAGTGTTACGCCCAAATTCTTTCTAAAATTTACCTCAAAAAGTTAGAATGGACTCTAGCCCCAAGTTTAGGAGGTTACTGCGGTGGTTAAGGTTGTCCGAGACTAAAACTAAGTTACAAAATGGCCCGTTGGAACTAGAATTTTAATTTAGGGAATCTATTTTGTAGACAATTCTAATGGACAAAGCTGAGGAAGCTGGAGTTGAAACATAAGCCAAAATTTGGTTACATGAGCAATTTAAATCTCATGACACTTACTTTTTGTACTATGACAAGTCCAAATTTTTAGAGACTCTTCTAGGGACCTAACTTATCAGGAACAATTGATTTTAGAAAAACTTAAAATGGACAGTGCGCTTGTGACAAAATGGTAAAACCCAAATTTATTAAGACAGTCTCTTTATTTGTCTAATTTGGCAGGGTTGGTAAGCAAGAGAAAGTCACAAAAATACCCTACGAAAAGTGAGCAAACCATAAAAAAGTGAGCAAAATTTAATTCTTATCAAATAACTCAAGACTGAACTCCGCTCACATACAAACTTCAAACCCAAGTTCAAAGAATTCCATCTAGTTTGGTTTTAATCCCTAAAATGTCCCTGCGGTATTATGCTGGTGAAAACGTTCAACCAGCATTTCAAAATATTTGATAGTTATGAGTTCTATTAACCTTTCAGACATCCTATTGCGATGTAGTCGGCTCAAACAAAGTTTTATCTTCTACAAATCAAATGATATGTTAAAATCACTTTGATCATAGACATGAAGCACCGACTAAAGAATAGCCTCCTGACAACCAAAACATCCGATATTCAATTGAACAACTATAAGCTGTCGCAGAAGACGTAAATTAGAACAGTGGTTGCAAAAAGGTTATACTGAACAAACTAGAATCAAAACTTTACTAAATTTTGAGCCCAAGTAGCAGTGAATATATGGCTGGAGAAATCTATATGAATCTTTCCGTCGTTTGGTCCTAGGATCTATCTGAAAAAAAACTTTGGTAAAACGTTGTAATTTGATGTTGGATTGAGGAATGCTTCCGTAGTTAAAACTATGTAAATCATAAGGTTAAGAGTTGTTAAATCAAATACGTAAATACTTGGTGGGACGTTCGAAAATTCGAATTTGAGTCTTGGTCTAAAATTCGAGTCCGTCATATACTGGATATGGTAACAGACTGAGCAGTATTCACTTTTGATCAGTGCCGAGTAGTCTTCGATGAGCTAAAACACTCAACGTCATGCTCATAGAGTTCATGCCTTAAGTAGTTAGATTAGTACAAGTCATTTCTAATAATCGGTGATTTTACAGGTAATGCGTCGTTCACAAAGAAATGTGTGCACTTACTCGACATCGTCAGCATCTACACACGTTTGTATGGAAACATTGCATTCCATAGTAAGTAACAATCTTCGTCGGTTGTTACGCAAAACGGGTTCTGCGTAATAATTTTATTACGTTGTCACGCATAAATGTTTTATGTTCTGCTGATTTATTATGCTCGAATGTTGTTACGGGCATTCGCAGCTTTATAACAACATGTGACTGTTGTTACGAGCAGACGTGACTGTATCAATTTATACAAATAAAGTACGTGCTGATCATATCGAGTCACATTTATATGACACGACGTTTCAACCAATATATCACCTAGGCTACAGTGTTACCTGGGCGCTACGTCGATGACTGTGAGGCATAAATGATCTGTTAATTGAGTTCAACACGGATTTTGTTCCATTATCTGCTTATGAACCTTCTGTTTGAAAAAATATCATTTAGAAATATAATCTATCTTATAGAACACATTTTTAGACAAGCTGAGATAATCAGAGATTAAGCGACAAGTTCACCATTTTTTTGTGATTCGTCCACACAATCCAGTATTATAGATAGTATACTCCTTGGCCTTCGTTGCGCGCCAATGAGGGGTGTGGGTGTGGAACGTTGGGAAAGGGGTGGGGATATGGCATGAGGATTAGGGTGTCCAACCCTTAGTTGTTAATCTATGGTTTATTTTTATACATATTATTACACACTATTGCTCGCTCACAAAATATGATAATTTGCGCGAGACATTAAACTAGGGCGTTCATATCAGTTAAGTTACATCAATACTATTAGTGTGATACACTAAGACATAAAAAAAACTTAACTAAAAATGTTACACAAAACTATTTAAACTTTTATGTCCAATATGTTTGGACACCACTGCTTATCGACTGTAGCTTTGAACTCAATTTTATATTGACTGTAGCATTGAGTACCAATTCCAATTAGCACCAAATTGTTGAATCGCTTGAGGCGCGCATTTGATGAATATCAGAAAAAGTCAAGTTATAATTCCAATTATCATTTTGCAGCGCATATATAATGTCGTCCTACAACAGTTATAGTAAATTTTCTATTGTGTAACGAATTTCCTGTGTTAGTTTACAACTATTCAATTTGTCATATTAAAACGCTTCCAATTCCTAAATTTATCTACCCCCAATAGAATAAAATCTTATCGAAAATTACACACTTGATAGTGCGATTTGCCGTTATTTCAACGGGCCCACAGTGCTTTTGTTTCATGAATTAGAATGACAATTGGAACTGCCAAATTTTACATCTGTTGTATATTGGACAACAATTTTATAATACAAAATATAAAAAATATCGACTGCACTGGAAATGTTATTGCATTTATATTTCTTTCGATTGACTCGCACCATATTTCTCTGGTTTAACGTGCAGCGTAATGAAATTACGTTTCACATTAGGTAGAAACCAAAGAAAAGAATGTTCGTAAATCGTAATGCATTTTTCAATCTATATTATAATATCTATATAATAAAATATATAACTATATTTTAATAAAATATTGGTCCCAAGTAGCCATGAGGGGCATTAGGTTACAACGTTAGAAAAAGGACAGCTTAGTTCACCGCATTATTTTTAAATTTTTATTTTACAAAAAAATGAAACGTAGCTTTAGGCGACGAATAAATAGCATTTTACCTTAAAATCATTTATGCATATGGATCGTCGGCGTAGTGCTGACCTAACGCTGTAGGCTAGGCGATATGTTGATTAAAGCGTCTTGTAATATAAATGTGACTCGGTGTTATCATCTCGACGTTATTTGTATACACTTATACTGTTGGTAACAGCGTTCGCATGTTGTTATAAAACTGTGAATGCACGTAACATTAGCAATGTTACATACAAATGTTTATGTGTAACAACGTAACAAAGTTGTTACGCAAAACCGCTTTGTGTAATAACTCATTAAGGTTTTTACATACTATCGAGTGTAATGTTTCCATACACACGTGTGTATATTCTGACGTTGTCCAGTAACGGCACACATTTCTCTGTGAACGACGCATAACAACTGTTCCAGAAAAGATTATAAAAGTTATAGGTTATGCTTAAAATTCACAAAGGCTGTCGAATATAGGTCTACCATACACCCAAAGCACACTGCGTGTGTGATGGCAAGCAAGCAAGTTAAACCAGCTAGAGTTGAATAGAACGATGACTTGCAGATGAAACTAGTTAGTGGCAAAGCTTCACCTGAAGGAAAGTAAGCCGAAAATCTAACATGTGGATAAACAAACCAAAGTTCCAATAATGAAATCTATTAACGCTATCGATTAACAAGCAACATATTCGATTACTCTGAAAATTATTAATATTCCTATTCAAAAACCATCCGTTTAAATTATGCCAATGGCCATCGCCAAGCTATTGCCGATTTGCTGCTGTCAAGATAGATAGGACCCCCACTGATGGATGCTGTACAAAAAGTGTGCTCAAAATGTTTGATTGGTACGTGCAGTGTCGTTGACACAGAAATCGCTCGTCCTGAAAATGTGACGAGTCACCAAAATAGATTTCTTTTATCCGGCTAGCTTCGTATAAAATTTATTAGCGCTAATAAGCCCGTAGATAAGCCTATCGGTATAAGTTGTGTTATGAGACTGATACATACAAAATAAAATGTTGCTACTGATGCAACTAAATTGAAAGCTAAGGGATAAATATCCAACGACCACAACGTCACAGAATAATTGAGTAATACTACGATCGCAGCCTATTCTTAAAATCTTCGACTTTCCCAAATTTTGCAAAAAGATCCCCTGAGCACCTCCCATAGGAAGAGATTGAATAAAGATGCGCTTTCAGATGAGCGATAATGCCATACAAAACTGCCTCCAGCGGCACAGTATTGACGCTCAGCGTCTGGTTGTCGTCATCGAACAGTTCCATTACCATGAATTCAAAAAGATAAAATAACAAAAACGAGACAAATATACGTTGCCTCACCTCCATCAAATTTAGCAGTGTTGAAAAGCAACAAAAATAACCTCTAAATTTGTAAGCAAAACAATGCACACGCAAAACTTGTACGTTTTGAGCTTTGCTCAAAATTGCCACTGAGTCGAGGCTAGAGTCATTGAGGTTGGCTATTCCTATTCAAACCTGAGGCATCGCCAAATTGGGGGCTTACTTTGAACACTGAGGACTATAACTCGGTTGACCAAGAACAAAATGCAGCGTTGAAAATATGAGCAACGATAAAGGCGACATTTTAGAACGCCGCCAATAAGTTGAGATCGAACTTTTTAGGTACATATATAAAAAATTTTAGGCCTCTTTGAGTGAGATACGGGAACGTCAACCATATTACCTATACATAGGCTTGGTGGTTGACCTCTCCGGGGGACCTACAATGAATCATACCACGAAAGTAGACACCTATGCCACGGAAAGGGATCAGGCCGAGCACCCTAGCAAAGCCCGCCAGCGGTCTGCTAAGCTAATCGATTCCATGGAACCTTGATGCATCGCTGCCTCTGCCTTGAAAGTCGAGAAAAACGTTGTCGTATGGGCACCGTTCAGTAGGAAGCCGAAGTGCAACAAGGTGACCCTTGTTGGCTATTGGGAGAGGTCTTTGTTTTTCGTTTGGTTTCGACCGAATCGAAAAACTTTCCCTCTAGTACAAAATAGCTCTCTAGAGCAGTAATGATATTAATTTAATGTTTTATTGAAATGAATTTTACCTACCTAAAGAAATATTATTCATAAATATAAATATTAATCACATCAATGTTAGCATCCTGTAAACTTTTAACTTTACTGTTACATATATTTATGCAAAACGGTAAAAATGACTCTTTCTGAATTTATAATATAATCCGTTGCATAGAAAAATAGTATAAGCACCAATAGACTCACCAAGTCATCACAAGCATATGAATTTCGCCGAACGATTGACTGAACATTTTCGTTTAACCGTAATATGTTACATAGTTGCTGATGTTTAGCAGTAGAAAATGACTATTGCCTTCAACTATCTATTTGCTCTAGACAACGCCTATGATTTAATAGGTTTAATTTTATGTAGAACGAAATCCTACGTTCCATTTCACATTGCAGACATTCGCGGAAAGACAAAGACACTGTGTTCGAATTAATTTGTGTTTAGTTTGAGTTAATATGTTAAGGTTATCAAAATATTAATGATTCTTGTGCAACCAGTAAAAATGTGATATTTCAGGTTCAAGAAACTGCAAGCTCAAAACGAAGATAAGATTGATTTCCGGTCAAACCTGAAGAATGTAAAAAAAGATGCGTTCGATGTGTCTAGCCTTATGAAGACCAAAGAGGTAATTTTTTGTAAGCAAGTAAATAGGTACGCATTTTGCTACACATCATTTGCAGTCTGCGCGCCAAACCAGTGCTTTTGTAAATTTTTGGACATACAGAATTGGAATCTAAATATTATGTAGATTTCCTTAACCCGTTAACTCACGTAGTTGTGATGCAACTTAATACAATATGCAATAGTGTATTAACTCAGTTCGATGCGCAGCGTGCGTTTATACTCATGTTGTCAGGAGCCTTAAGGATCCGAGCAACACCAGCGTCGTCGCAGCTCTAGGTGGTTAGCAAGCGCAATTCTAACGCAATTGGCTCGTGTTCGAGTAGTCGTGCCAGCAGCCGTTTATTCAACGCTAGTCGAAATGAAAACGAATTCATGAAGTAAAGGGTTAATATTTTACAATTGCTGAATCATAGTTTTAAGGGTTTGTCTGATTGTTTATGGTGCATGTGTATCTTTTTATTATTTCATCAAAAGTGTTATATCGGAATGCAAATAATAAATGAATCCTTTTATCAAAGATTATTGCAATTTAAAATGTTTTGAATTTTAAAATGAGTTATGGTTTAATTTAATCCTTAGGTTTTGAGGTCTAAAAGCAAGGAAAAACAAATGCTATTTAATATGTTTTTAACTTTAAAATGAGCTAGGAATAGATATAATTCTTTAGTCTTGGTAAAATACCGTAAAAGCTACAACGATCGGCATGCGATGTGAAATTAGTTTGGCTTTCATTGTAATTTAAATTTCATTGCGTAACTAACGATTTCAAATTGGCCACATCTTATAAACGATTGAGACGCAAACTGTGGCTCAAAATAATAAATTGAATTAAGACTAGCTGCAAGGCGTTCCATATATTTTAACCTGTAGCCAATGTAAAATGGAAACATTAGTTTTCTTGAGGTGATTTTGAATTAGTTAATTTAATTTTATCCTAACCGTATAATGCGGTACAGTATAATAGTGCAATCATTACTAAAGTAGCCACACGGTAGGACGACGGGTATACCGGTGTGCGGTAGTCAGTTTCAACCTGAAAGTATTTACCTCTGCAACAGTCGGAAAGCGGAATTAGCACCTACAAGAATTCATTTCATTTATGTTGCAGCACATACTAGGCAGGTCAAGATTTCCTGCACAGATGAAATCCATAATGAGTAAAAGGTCCGACCTAAAAACTATGTTTTGTATATCATTCTAACGAAGCAAAAATATTCCAAGTACACTAAATGCGAACACAGTGCCAAAATTCATCCAAGGAAAACATCAGCTACTAATGATTGCTACAACCTACAATATGGATGGATTGAATTAGCAACTGAATTCGGCCAACAATATCTTTGCAATTTTTAATACATTTTGTATAGATTTGAGGTCAAGAAAATTTCTGTTTTCTCACCAAAATCATCATATTAATAATACGTGTTACGGTCATAATATTTTCAATCTCAACGTATATTATAAATCTGCGCTGAGCTGAAAGTTATTCCATGTTGAACAGTGTACATTGAATAAATCAAGCTATCAACTTATATACATATGTTTACATGCGTTTATTCTGCAGCTATTCTCAAAAACGTTTCGCTATAGAGTTAACTGCAAGTTGGAATCACAGTTCCGTCACTGCTTCTTCAGAATATCGGTCGAACACGTCGGATACTAAAAAATATTTCACTGCTGTGTTAAGGCTTAACCAGACAGGTTGCATAATGTGGCAACAAAAATAATCTTCCTTCTATAAAAACGAACGATTTTTAAATCTGCGAAGAAATCGTCGTCCGCAACTATCTGAAGCTGTCAGAACCTGAACTTTAAAGGCAATAGTTTATCAGCATACATGATCGAAGTCCGAGGTCTCAGGGGTAGCCGGCTCCTGGAGTGAAGCCTTGGGCCTCCCAGGATAGTGCCTGGCGCTTGGAGAGGTAGAGGTGGGAAGGCGGCTCGTGAGGTTCGATGCCCTAGCACGGGATTAGGTATTCGCACCGATGAGAGCGGTCCGAACCTTAGGGGGTAACCCATACCCCCATGAGCATGTGTTTTTATTTGACCTAGTCATACCAGCAAAACACAGCTTAAAATACACGGTTGTGCATATATATCCGGTAGTTTTGCTGTCAGATGAAAACAGACTATTGACTTGATGAATCTTTTCAAAAGAAAGATGTAATCTATTCCCCAGTGGTGCAGATCCCAGTTGTTTTACTTCTAGAATACATCGTTTAAAACCAACTTTCTATACTGAACCAAAATTACCCAACTGAATCCGCACAAAACATTGATGAAGCGACAGCCCAAACAGCTCCTCAGGAAACTAAATTTGCTGCAAGGGAAATAGCCGCTTATAACGCATAGCTTATAATAGATAGCAAAAGATCCCCAAGAGGTAATGAAGTGGTCAGCTATAAAATTATACAATATAATGCGGGATTCACGTTATAATGTCTCCAACAGTTGGAACTTTTGTCCCCCTGTAGTGTAGACTATACTGTAAAGACGGTGACGGGTGACACCCACACCATATAACAAAATATGAGGGTGTCGGACACACCCCCAGATACCTCATTTTGGCAATGTAGTATTTCGGTGTTTTGTGCTTGCCAATGCGGTGTTTCTAGGGTATCCTGTAGGCCCTGTGTAAAATGACCCCACGGGGTGGCGGAAACCCTCAGCAAAACGAAAAAGCAACGACGGTTCATTGACACCGTCTGAAATAAGCCAAACTATTAGCTAACTTTGTTTGAAATTTATTTGAAACTTTATTTAAAAACACAGGGGTGTCTAAGACACCCTGTAGTCTAGGGTGTGCCTGCCACTGTGCGGGGTACTTAAGTTCCAAGGGGTGGGGACATTATAACGTGAATCTCGCATAACAAAAATACGTTTCGGCGAAGAAAAGTAAGTCCAATTAAAATGCCATTTAGTGACGGAAAGTTAGTTCGTCAATATTCAGCAGACAAAGATCACGATCAACGCGAACCGCTGGACTGCAAAAAATACGAAATATTAAAAATAGAGAGGCAAAGTAAAATACATAACAGTGTAACACTGCTAATTTATTACACTATATGTGCGCAATGGTGAAATCTACAGACAAAAAATTTGTTTCGCAGAAACCGAATTTGCATTGTTTCTTCTCCTCTAAGTTTGACCCAGACCTACATAAATCAACTGCGTCTCTCCGCTCAGCTACGATCTAGCAGATTGGTCAATATAATATTTTAAACAAGCGGTATGCTAAATTTTGATTAGCAGACAACATTTGTCGCCAAAATGGTGCACATAATATTTTACATTATCTCTAATGACTTATTTTATTTAGATATAAACGAGGTATTTCTGGAGTACTTTCACGGTATTGCATTTCAAGAAATGCCATCGGCATCTTTAGCTCTATCGTTAGTAATAGCAAGGGTTCTTTAGGGCAGAGGATGACTTCTTACCTGCACTCTAGTGTAAACCCATTTCTATAGGGTCGCCTGCAATGGGTCTGCGCATGACGTCTCTCCAGAAATGAAGAGGTTAGGCTTAAAGCGCCCGTGTCATCCACCACGGGTTTACATTAGAGTGCAGAGAAGCGTCACACTCTTTCATAACGCATTCGTGGTAACAGGTTGTAATCGCATTAATCAATGCATATTCAAAACAGTGTTGCCATATTCCGCTGTAAACGGTAGTCCGCATTTTTAGCTCCAGTTTTGGTAATATGTAGCAAGTTATAGGCCCAAAACGTGTAACTCTGTCTGGATTTCCCACAGTTTGACACCAACACCAAACACAACTTTTTAAACACGTCTATCAGATACTCAAGTAATATATTTTGCTTGGAGCCATTTAAAATTCCGGAGACCGTAGAAATTACTGTTACGATTCCAGTATCGAGCACTTTACATTGTCAAATGTGAGTCTCATACGGCATTATCTTAACATGAAACTTGTATAAAACCATCTTCTGAGGGTTGTTGTTGTGAGCTTTGTTGCTTGAATATGACAAAACCATTTATGGTAGGATATATATTGTAATGTCGATAGCCTTCCTGGTATTAAAAATGTGTGTATAATGCTCGAAAAATTTTTTGTAGAAGCAAGACTGGAAACAAGAAGGCGGGACTGGCGGCGAAGGCGCTGGGGCGGCAGAAGCAGCTGCAGAATGATATTTGTTTCAATGAACTGAACTTGAAAACGTATAATTTCTCAGCTACTTTTGTTAGTTTATTTATATTACTGAGCATTAATACTATATGTTTCAAATATATAGACGCTACGAAACAATTGCACCATACACTAGAAACTTCTGGAAGATAGGTGTCCACGGTCCTTCCGCTCACGAGGAGCGGTGAGTCAGACTGTAAATTTTATGTCATTTTTAAAAACCCATACTTTTGCCCAATTTTTGCTAAAATTTTCGCCAGTATGTGCTTGTTTTCCACATATATTCCCCAGTTGTTAATTGCCGTAAAATTTTCCGCGTGTCTTCAGCGTGCGGATGAGGCGGGGGCGGGGAAGTGTTATGCACGGCGTCAATAAAGAAGGCAAATATGCCATAGGAGGTCCGGTCCTCAGGAATAGGTATGTATGTACTAGCGCTAGTTAAACGTGGAGGCTGGCACTTTACTTTTAACTGAAAATTTGCATAAGCATTTATCAAACGTTATATATCAGAAAATATGTTATAAAATGTAAAAACAAAGTAAAATTTAATCAATAATCAAAATTATCCGATTCAAGACTTCACATCAAAGTGTTCTGCTAAAGAATTTCTGGAAACAGAAGTCTCGTGTATATACATGTGAATGATTAAGCAAAAGTTATTAAATTATTTATAATGTTCATTTTAAACGTTGAAGTAAAAAGTCAGCCTTGCAGCCTTTTAATATTAATGACCTATGGGAGTTTTGTTCTAGCTTAAAAGCTACCATACCACGATGTGTGGTAGCGGCAGAAGCATACTATGCAATACAAACAATGGATTTGAGGGTTCCACATGCCCTACTGTGGTGTCGGTAACATCCTATCTTTCAAAGAGTTTAAAAAGCGCAAGCGACAATTTTACAGTTGTTAATAACATAAAAAGTATTTAATATTCTGCACACTCTACCGCTGATGGTGCCGCATGGGGTACCTGAACAAAATGTTCCGGAAATTGCATAATTTTAAGGCGAAATAAGTAAGCAAAACAACTTCCTATCATTATCACTAAAAGGAATTTGACTTTTGATGGTGCCCCGAACGCCGTATAAAATTATATGAAAGATAGCGCTAGTGTACTACACATCATGTCGGTGACCAATGGTGTTTACGCATGGCGTGCGGAGACAAAAATTCCACATCGTGAGTCATATATGACGGATACGTCACAAAAGCATGTTCGCCCGCCATTCTGCGTGTTATAGCAATTTATATTAAGTCCGTGTCCATATTTGTAGTGCTTGGACGCAAATATTTTCAGCGATATGAAAGCGAAACAAATAGTATGATTTATGTACCAGCTATGAACACAAATAATGAGCTTGCACTTGCTAATTCAAATTAAGGATTTTTAAAACAACCAGATGTACGACGGATACGGCGGGGGGGGGGCGGGGGGTTGACGGTGTGCGGGAGTGTAAACATGGCGTGAGGGGTCCGACCATTACAGGGTAGCCCCTCTAGCCCCTATCGACACATATGGCATGGCCATTATTATAAACCGTGGAGTGAATATAATAAGAAAATAAGAAAAAGATTTTAAGAAAATAAACTTGAATAAATCTGAAACAAATAAAATGACAAAGTATTTATATGTAGCTCCGCTGAAGCCAAGCAAATGATAAACCTAAGATGCGCGGAAAATTTTGCGGCAATTGGTGAATTTGGGGAAAGTTTAAGAACAAGCGGCACAAAATTTGTGAAAATTAAGAAAAAGTTTAGCGAAAAACGGGCAAAATTGGTGAACATTAATAAAATTGGAGAAAATTAAATAACTGTTTCAAAAATTCACCACCCATTTCTTTCCATCCCACCCATCCACACCGGACTTCCCCCGCGAACCACATATCCTCCGGACCTGGTTTTGGACGTCTATGATATATGATTGGTTATTCCCGAGCGACATGCATCAGAAGCAAGCATCTCCGCCATTAATCAATTCTGTAATATGCACTGGATTCAAAAGTGCCCACCGAACAGTCGAAGCATATTTACTCATCGCCTAGGTGTTCTACAAAAGACCCAAATATAATCTATCACTTGTTTAACGCATAAAGTAAGTCTCACTAATTCCTTAAGTCGGGATTACCAATTTAGGTTGTGAAGAACTAAACCTGGAGTTTCCTAGCTAATGCACAGATATACTACAAATAAATACTACGCGGGCTTTCTTCTTGCGCCCTGGCGCACGGAGGATCGCAGCTGCCTCGTTCAGCTTCCGAACGCCATGGCCGTACGGCACAAGCTATCTTTACAGCAAGAGTGTACTGCCGTAAGAAAGTTTAATATTATTAAAATTCTGGCTTAAAAGCTACTCAAATTAGCAACTCAGGGTATATATTTATTCGTGAGGCATGCTCGTATGATACCCAACAGTGTCCGTGGCATGATAAAGTGGTTTCGAAGAAGGGCCCAAAAAGGCGAAGAACTTTGCAGATCAAACTGGCGGATACATGACTTTTTCTGAAATATCTATTAACACGCTACACGAATGGTACAGCGATCAAACAAAGTATATTTTATACAGGGTAATAATGCTACGATGTAACATGTAAAGTGCATATGTTTATTCATGTAAAATTTTGGAAACAAGGTTTCAAAATTTTAGTGAATGTCCGCTACGTGTTTCGAAATACGTTTTACTGCTAATGTCTTTGTCACGCAAATTTTTCAGAACTCTAACCGTTATAATAGCCACTAAAACATATGCCAACTGCCAAAATATCAGCATCGTTAAGGGTCCTATTTTATGTCGCAAGGTATCAATAGATGGCAGTGATTCGGCATTTCCTGTGACGTACATGGGTTTAAAATATTTAAATGAAATCTGGGAAATTTTTTTATTTTTACAATACTCGGTATATCATAGATGTTCAAGCATCGAGGCTCCAGGAGAGTAGCCGGCGCCCTCGGCGGTTGGGGTTAACGTTTGGCCTCCCCAGTTTGGAATTAGCCGGTCGGCGGTTGGGAGCAGGAGTGAGTGTGGCGACATCTGCGCTTATATGTTCGGCATGGTAGGAAGACCTGTGGCCTGTAGGAGGGATGGTGGTAGGATGACCTGGGAACGGCACATCGCGCCTAGGCGAGGAATCTATATGCTGTATATATAGTGGTTAAAATAGGGTAGACAAATTTAGTTTTCTGCTTGAGATTTTTATTTTAAATTGGTTATACTTTTTATAAATTTTTTATAAATAAAATTAATGTGTACTTTGGTTGAATACCTATGTCTGAAATTGCATTTAAAAATTTACACACTTCAATGTATTCCATGACAAATGTTTTTTGTACAGTGAACAAACCGGTATAATGCTGATATATACTCTCTGAAAAAAGCGAGCAATAATCATGTCAAAGCAAGGCATTGTTATCAAAATATATTTTTTGGTAATTAAATCGCTTTGTTCAACTTTATAGACTAGCCTGTGATATATCTCTTTATATACTTTCCTCGATATTTTGGCAGTCGGCATGTGTTTTTGTGGCTATTATAACGGTTATAATTCTGAAAAACTTGCGTGACAAAGACATAAGCAGTAAAACGTATTTCGAAACACGTAGCGAACACTGATTTAAATTTTGAAACCTTGTTTCCTAAATTTTACATGAATAAACATATGCATCTTACATGTTACATCGTAGCATTATTACCTTGTATTACTAGTTTTACAAGGTCACAAGACACTCTTAGATTCAAGGTTAAATTAGGATCAAAAATATGATCATAAAATTTGGTCATTTAACATTGGCACCCATTTGTTAGTGTTATCATCAAATAGTTTACAAATACGATACAGGTAAAAATGGTTTACAAATACGATACAGGTAAATCATCAAATAGCTACGATACAGGTAAATCATCAAATAGCTACGATACAGGTAAATCATCAAATAGTTTACAAATACGATACAGGTAAAAAATTTTAGGCTCTAAGCTCGGCTTGGCGGTAGAACCAAGTTCCGCATGTCTGAATAGGCGAACTCAGTAGAGCCTAGTATATCTAGCAAAGTTGAGGTCGGCTTTTAAGAGCACATCTCTAGGACAACAAACATACATAACTGAAACAAGTGAAGTATAGCACAGCATTTTGCCAAAATAAAAGAACAGCCGAAATTTCATCGGATCGGCTATACATATATAGTTCATTTGGCGGTTTGAGTTTCTTCTCTGTGGTATATGATAGGAATCGTAAAGTTTTTTACTTGGAAACTGAGAGCCGGTCGTAACTTGTTATCGGAGGAACCGAACTGAACAGAGCGCAGAGGCGTAGCCATAACATTCCGCATTGGGGACACAGGATTTGCTTGGCGGAGCAGAGCGTAACCTGACTTGGCGTACGTAATACTCGCACTTCGCTTTTTGTCATCTAGCACTGAGGCTGCGCCTGGTTGCACCGGTGGGCGCGACGTCGTGCCTCCCCCCCCCTTGGCTAAGCTCCAGGCTCAGCGGAAATGGTTCAAAAAGAGGCACCCTACCGCCGCTAGCCCGGTGATTCCACCTGCGCAGGCCGAAGACTTACCCGAAGGTCCTCGGCTGCCCCTGGGATTTTGGATCTTGAGCACGAATCTGTTATAGCGTTCAACGCTCTACTACGCAAAAATTATAACAAGATCTTGCTACTGCCGAAGATACCTAGAAGCCTTTCAAGTAGCTATGTTGAATTTATTTAGTAATATAAATAAACAACAGTCTTTCTTTGCTGTTATCCATGAAATAAAAATTATACACAAGTTGAGAAACGGATTCGGAACGAAATGTCGACATGCGCATGCCTATTCCATTCACCAAAGTATGTATTTGTGGAATTTAACTCGGCGTCGCAAACAAATCTCTATTCATTCAAAAACGTGTTCTCAAAGTTTCCCTTAATTTAATGCGCTCTGTTCGTGGAGTAAACCATGTGTCCTCTCGGTCAAAATAATAAAAATAAACAGACAACATGGACTATTTCCTAAACTGACCAAACTGTGCCTCTTAAAAATCATACCTCTAAAAGACATTAATTATATGTACTTTAAAAAAATTCAAAAAATGTTAGTTAAAAATGCACCAGTATTCGCACAAAACATATGATAGGGACACTGCCGTGTCACTATAATTCATTCATGCAACCCCAGTAATATTAAATGCCTTTCAACGACTCTAAAGATCTATATATGCTACCACATCACACACACTAAACAGATAGTTTTAGCTGTGGATTGTGTTATTGCGGTTTTCTCCGAACTATTGCACTAAACAGGTAGTATTAGTTGGTGGTCTCCGAACTATTGCACTAAACAGCTAGTATTAGTTGTGGTAAACAATTGTGTTATGGTGGCTTTCTCCGAACTATTGCACTAAACAGGTAGTATTAGTTGGTGGTCTCCGAACTATTGCACTAAACAGGTAGTATTAGTTGTGGTAAACAATTGTGTTATGGTGGCTTTCTCCGAGCTATTTCACTAAACAGGTAGTCTTAGTTGATGGTCTCCGAACTATTACACTACACAGGTAGTATAAGTTGTTTTAAACAATTGTGTTATGATGGAGTTCTGCGAACTATTGTACTAAAGAAATAGATTTAGTTATGGTAAACAATTTTGTTATGGTGGCTTTCTCCGAACTATTGCGATAAACATGTAGTATCAGTTGTGGTAAACATTTGTGTTATGGTGGCTTTCTCCAAACTACTGCACTAAACGGGTAGTATTAGTTGTGGTACACATTTGGGTTATGGTGGCTTTCTCCGAACTATTGCACTAAACATGTAGTATTAGTTGCTGGTGTCCGAACTGTTGCGCTAAACAGGTAGTATTAATTGTGGTAAAGAATTGTGTTATGGTGGGTTTCTCCGAACTATTGCACTAAACAGATAGTACTAGTTGTGGTAAACAATTGTGTTATGGTGGCTTTCTCTTAACTATTGCACTAAACAGGTAGTATTAGTTGTGGTAAACAACTGTGTTATGGTGGCTTTCTCCCAACTATTACACTAAACAGGTATATTAGTTGGTGGTCTCCGACCTATTGCACTAAACAGCTAGTATTAGTTGTGGTAAACAATTGTGTTATGGTGGCTTTCACCGAACTATTGGACTAAACAGGTACTAATAATTGTGGTAAACATTTGTGTTATGGTGGGTTTCTCCGAACTATTGCACTAAACATGTAGTATTAGTTGCTGGTGTCCGAACTGTTGCGCTAAACAGGTAGTATTAATTGTGGTAAAGAATTGTGTTATGGTGGGTTTCTCCGAACTATTGCACTAAACAGATAGTACTAGTTGTGGTAAACAATTGTGTTATGGTGGCTTTCTCTTAACTATTGCACTAAACAGGTAGTATTAGTTGTGGTAAACAATTGTGTTATGGTGGCTTTCTCTTAACTATTGCACTAAACAGGTAGTATTAGTTGTGGTAAACAATTGTGTTATGATAGAGTTCTCCGAACTATTGCAATAAACAAGTAAAATCAGTTGTGGTAAGCAGTTGTGTTATGGTGGCTTTCTCCGAAAATTCGATACAATAAACAAATCATATAAACCGAACCATGCGTTCTTGATCAGTATGCGGTATAACAATATGTCTAGGCAATTTAGTAATTAATAGTGATGCCCTTCATGGGTCTTTTGTAGTATGTGTTTGATTCAGCCCAAATTCATCCATGGTCCCAGAAAGAAATGGGGCGACCGATAATATAGAAAAAGGCTCATTATTACCTAAGTCCGACATTTGTATATGATTATTTCTCTTGTAGAATTGCTGAAGATTACCGGCGGACTTTGAATGGATTTAGAAATCGCGTTATCCGGACGCGATCCTTTGAAAATTCACTAATCTCCTCGATACTATGTATAGCATAACCATAATGATACTTCATAAACCCGATATGATTTGGGGCAAGGGGGAGTACGATAACCCTAAGGTTTGGTCGGTATTATGATCAGATATTTTATTTAAATAAAGCCAGGCCTTCAAAACGGAAAGTTGATTTCCAAAAGTCTGAACTTGACATCATAAAGTACATTGGAACATTATCATGACTGTGCGTGAAATCAATATATAACTGCGAGTTATCATTCAAAATAATCATGAACATTAACGAGGAATAAAGCATTTCAATTGAACAGCGCCAAGGCAAACCAGGATTAAATTGAGCAAACCTTCGATTAAAACGTTTCTCGACAAAACTCATGTTTGCTTAGTCCTAGAAGTTTTCATAGTAACCTGAAACAGGGCCACGCCTCGGTTCAGAAGCCGGGTTTGATACCTTAATTTTCTTAACTCAGTTTGACAATAACGTTTCCACGCTCCCGCCCTGAAGCATAATGGGAGGCCCCAAAGGCCCACGTCCCCATAGCTGAAACAATTTCCGTTCAGCCCCAAACGCTGTATGAGCGCCGAACACTCAACTAAAGTTTACAAGCATTACATCTGTAATAACGGGACACAGCTACATGGCGCAACTTCCTTCCATACGACCCAGGCTATCGTAACCTCAAGGGCGGACCGTGAATTTTCAAAATTTTAACCCTAATCTTGGTCAGACCCACAAAGCTACGGAGCTTAGTAGGCCGCAGGCGCGCTTCACGGTTTGTGTTCGGATCCCGCCCGATTGGTTGCGCACGTGTCTAATTTCGGGTATGATTTCTGAGGTCCCCCAAGGAGGCTAGCACCGACACTTGCTTACAGGTCATGGAGCTTGGCCGTCGTTCCCTACCCCGAAGAAACAACGGGGTTTTGCGCTCGCTCAGTTTGGGACCAAAATGGTCCGAGCGAGGGGGGAGTTTTCCTTATTGGGCTTGTAAATATATATACTTTTTTGAAGGCGGGAGCACGGGGTGTGTCTCCCGCGAGAGGGCAACCACTGAAGATGGCGTTAGGACACGCCGTCGAACCATTTTAGTGATGCTAATTTCTCGGACGTTAGTCCAGAACGTGGGCCATGCAACTATGTTACAGTGAACATCAGTAATCAGATTGTAATGTTATGTATAGTTATGTATGTTAACCATGTAATGTTACAGTGATAGTTTTATCAAAGTAGTTTTGGGATACTGGTCTAACGCCTCATCTTCTAGCTGTCAGCGCGCGGCACTAAACGAGGGCTGGCGGAATTTTGAACGGCTGGGGGCATCGTCCCTCCGGCCTTTTGGATCACGTCGGGGTCGGGGTAGTCGCCTAGCATCGCTTTGGTCAGTTGTTCGACTGAATTTCGGGTTTGTTTGAAATGTCTACAAAAGCTTGCCAACACTGGTGCAATGGTCCTGTGACATTTAATAATAGGTGAACACAGAATCGCTATGAAACAAGAGCCTGATAAGCAAACCGAGACAATCCATGAACATTGCTCCTCGTGAGTAGCAAACACCTTAAGCTCAAGCTGAGGTACCTAGAACTTGTTCCATCTTTTGTATTCCCAAATTTTCTTAGCTCATTCAGATAAACGAAATATTTTGGGGCTTCCTAAAGCCCAACAGAGGCTAGTCCTCCGTTCCTAAGCTACACGTCTGTTCGAGCTCAAACACGGCATGAGCGTCGAACGGTCAACTAAACTGTAAATTTGTAAGCCATAAAGGCAATTAATACAGTAAGTCCCTATTGCTTCAGTTCCGAAGCATTGGAAAATTTTACAGTGGTCAGCTCAGGAAAATTCGACAATCCTATCTCAAGAGCTGCAAGTCATGTAAAGCATGGACGAAAGAAGCGTCCGTTTTGAGTTGCCCTACCTAATACTACGGGGAATCAGAAAGACTTGCACTTGGCTAGCTAGTCTTCGCAGTGCTCCGTACCTGAGTAAACTAAGTCGTTTTGTGCTTCTACATCGGAGTTCGATACTAGAGATTAATTCCAGTTGGGTTTTCGCGTAGAATTTCGGCGGGAAATGGGTGGGTCGAGACCAAACGTTAATAAATCTGCCTACTGGAGAGGAACACGCTACATTCACGGGACACCTAAATAAACGGCCTGTTACAGTTCGTTTAGCAGGGAAACTAAACCTCTGCAGGCACCGATCCTTTCTCGTACTTACAGACTTTGATCCTTGGGGCAGCAATCGCTGAGTCCCCTTCGCGAGGCTAATACCTACGCGGAAATCTTCAACGTCGATCCCGAATTGAAGCGAAAAAGCGAGAGAAGAAAAGCACAGACCAGTTGGAAAACCATACATACACTAACAACACACTAAAGTCCTGCGTCGGAGCCGATCAGTAAAGTCGACCGAACCCCGCGCTGCCGAAGCCAAACTGATGCGAAATTTTCAAGCGTCGCGTCCAACCTCGAAAATTCTGTCAATCGTTTTGTGTGCTTTTATTGTGATCCCCAATCACGGGCGAGTTAATTCAGGTCGTGGTCTGTCAAATCGGTCTTGGGATCCAATCAGTAGATTTGTGATTTTCCGGAAGTCAGCTCTACCGTAAACCATCGACCTCCGTTAGGAAGAGTCGGCTTCAAAGCGAAACCGCCGACGGCAAATTTGAACCCTCCGAATAGTTGTGGAGGTCAGCCATCTGCGATTTCGGCCCACATTTCCCATGAAACATCAACTCTGAAGCCTCGATTTTATGCAATTAACGCCGGATGTGCTTTGAAATTGAATCCACCGCCCACATCATTAGAGCGACATCCGGTCCCAGATCAGTTGGATCACTAGCTGCGACTTTCGGGTCATATAATCTCCCGCAACGCCTTCAATCCCAGCCAAAGTTGCAATCTGTTTACTCTTTTGGATTGTTTAATCGTTTCCTCATTATTTGGATTGGCAACGAGCTGCGTGGTCTTTGTTGTCTCGATATACCGCCCATCCAGTTCAGCTAATCCATCGCGAAAGGTGACCCTTTGTCATGGGGACACCTCAGAACGCCGAGCAAAAAAATCGCATCGTTGGCGATTTCTAGCTGATCAAGCTGGCTTTCACACGTCCCAGGGGGAACCGATGACGGCAATGAACACATCTCGGGGCTGGAGGTAAAGCGTCCTCCAAGGGACTCCTAATTGGTCAGGAGCCCTTCTGGGGCCTCGGGAACCCACGCTAGAGCCCTAAACACACTCCCTTCCTTCCCAAACGTCTATGTCCAATCCGTCCGTAAAACTTACAAATTTAAGAAAAATTTGTAGGTTTTGTCCTCGTCCGTCCTATTTTGTCATGTCCTTACGGGTCGATCTATATATATATAATTATATATACACATACAAACATACATATCATATACGCACACACACTACCCCAATACATATGAGCACACAGTTGACACAACGGCGACCTGAGCGACAGAAAGGTCGCTTAAGTGCATGACAACAACACACATCACCACAACAACAACAACAACAACCGACCAAAGAAGTCGGTTAAAGAGAGCAAAAAGAGAAAACGAAAGGGCAACGAGGACACGAAGAGAAAGAGAAAGGAAGCGGCAGGGGAAGCGGGACAAGGGGAATCCCGGAGGATTTTCGAGGGGCTGAGGTGAGATTCAGTCCCAGGACGAAGAATGGGACCGATTGATACCAAACACAAATAGGTGGACGTAATATCGGGTCGGGACCCACATATACGTTCCGACGTATATAAATACGTAGGGACATAGCGGGCTCTCCCGCATTAACGGTTGAACGGAGCGACGCCCGAAAGGTAGCGTTGATCTCGCCATGGGATGACGATTCGAATGAGGGGTGATATCCGTGCCCGAGAGGCATGGGTTAAAGGGGTGCTAAAATCATCCCGATTAGAGAGAGTGTCAGTGGTGGTGGGGGCGTTTTCGTCGGCCAGTCCCGAGTTAACAGGGCGACTGACGGTGACCCGCCGGGTATTTTTGGAGATGTCTCGACGAGGCGAACACAACGAGGGGCGGTTCGCCCGTTTTGGAATTAAGAGAAAAATCTAGGATGATTTGTGCCCACTAGTGGTTGGCGGCAGAAACTTTGGCACGTTTGAGTGACTACAGCTGGTCGGCGGGGAATCAGGCGGAGGTCCGGCGCACCTCGTTGGATTTGTCTAGTAAGAGGAGCAAAATGAGGCGTCGCATACACCAGTTCAGAAATGGCGTGCGACAACGAAGATGCAGGAGGGCGGGGGCTTGTATCAGACGTATCAAGGCATGTTACAACAGAATAATAGGACGAAAAGTACAGTTCACCAGAGGTACGCTGAGGGAAAAAACGTTCGAGGTGGTGAGGGAAGTCGCAGAGGCCTGGTAGTCAGACGCAGTCATCTAATATATACATATACATATATAATATGATATAGGTATAGGAAAAGGTAGCAGTCCTGTTTCAGTCGCGACAACCCAACTTAGAGTAAGTAGCGGTGATCGTTTCAGTTTAAGAGCGAGGTCCTGGTACGGTCCGAGGCAGTTTGATCTCTAGCAATAGTCCTCAAAATTCTCTACCGTAATGCTCCGGCTAGACGGTTACGGGCCGTTAAATTAACCCGACATCCGTCGTTTTCTGGAATCTGGGAATCTACCGTACTCTTGCTTTCAGCTTGCTGCAGCTTGTTGTTTTTCATGACCATTGCTCAGTATATAGCTCAAACCAGGTAGACCTGATATTGTCAGTTTCTATCTCTACAACCTGTTAATTGCGCGTGAGTAGCCAGGGTTTTCCTATTTCCGGACGGTCCTAGCCGTAAAACCTTTAACGTTTAGTAACGACTGGTTGAGGTGCGAGTGATTACGTTTTTCATCGGTAAAGAGGCTCAATTTCCAGCTCGCATAGCGCCTCACAAATGAGTTGGAGTATCCTAATTTTTCGCTATTCCATCCGCACCGCTTCGCATGACACTCGTCCCAGCAATCATACAAGAACACAACATGTAGTGGCGAAGTACGATAAAACAAACTACGGCATACGATGGTAAAATAGGATCAATCGATAAAATACAGCATGGATTAATAAGCGAGACATGGATACGCGAAACGATGTTGCAACGGGACCACGGCACCAGGCATCGTGCCACTCCTACATCAAATGACTTCCTTCGTGTCCCTGGGCTATTTTAATGCCAAAATATGAAAAATACGCGTAATGGGCCGGAAACGGTTTTGTTACATCTCTTATGTTTTTAAATGAAAATTTTCGGACTTAATTATACGGGTTGGGAGCAATTTTCTTTTGCCTGTAATCTGTTGGCAATAAATTTCTGGCTTGAACCGGGGTCCCACCATTAAAGACCCCTTCAAAAAATAACTCCGCCCGTGGTAGCAACAAAACAGGCAGACGGCGCCGTAATTCTTCCGTATGCGGTGTCACTTCAGGCCCAGAAAAAAGTTAAACCATGTGTGCAGATAATATGGCACAATCTGGAACATGTAATGTTGTTTTCGTTGTTTAATATATTTTATATTTGATATTTGAAATGTCACTTTTACAAGCGTTCAACCTAATCACGCTACATGGTCACTACTTGTGTTACTAGCCAGAAATCCCAAAATGGTCCACCATAAGTCCTGTCCAACGAATTCTGTAAATCCTATCAAGTCTTCCTCTTATATTTTAAGGGGAAAATGACTTTTCGCTTGGGTTCGCAAAGGTAATGAAGGGTTTGAAGTATTCATAGCTACTACGCGCGCCTTGCTCTCTGTCTACATCCATGGTGCCATGGCAAACCCACATCAACGATAAGCATTAAATAGATAAGGTAGAAATAGCGAAAGAATACTGATTAAATACGGCATTTTATCAAAAACGACAAATGTTATATAATTGTCACAATCGATATTTACACCTTAAGTTGGGCTGGGCTATCCCTTGTTCAGTCATAACAACATTTCGCTAATAACCCCAGTCCTACTTATGGGGCGGAGTTGGCCCAGTTTTCCTATTCGGTCTCTAAGACAACTGCTGTTCGACCCATTCGCGGAAGAACCCAACATATGGCTCAGACACATGAGCCTCCGAGGGTGGGGCGTCGCTTGAGCCGGTTTCCCAGGCGCCCGTTTCCATCAGTTCCATTGGGTATTCGGGCATCAGTACTTTCTGCGCTCGTTCAGGGAATTTACGCTTAATGTCTCGTTGTATATTAATAAAGTCTTCAGCCCAAGTGTTTATATCGTCTTATCCAACGTCTCATTGTGGTGGGGATGGTGCAATAATCGCCCTCGCTCGCCTGGGTTAATAGATAGTCAAAGGAGCAAATGTAACGGCGCACGTGTCGCATGAATTTACTTGGCGTATCCAGGAGACAACCTTCATTCGGCTTTGATCGCAGTGTGGCCTTGTACCCACCCAGAATCATGGTAGTTTTGGTTTGGGTGTTGCGATACATTTCGCCAACCGATCCAAAAACTGCATGGTGGCTCCAGCCCGGACCATCCCTTTAATGCGGCCATTTTCACCAATGGCACTGTCATTGTATCGCCGAGGATAATTACCCTCAGCCAATTGGCCACTCCTTGGCGAATACAGGTCCGGATTTCCTCTAGACGCTGCCCATGACGTTGTGGCATGGCCGTGTGCGTCGGCCAAAGGCGACGTCCTCTGGTCCGAGACCTATTTCCCAAAACGAATCTGAGTGATTCGCCTCTAGTAGTTGGGCATTACCGGTGGCGAGGAGGGCGTTTTGGAATCGAGCTAATTTGCATTTATCGAGAAGCACTGTCCGCATATGAGGGAGTATCGGGCGGGGACGCTTCGTGGTTTCTTGGTTAAGGAACTTTTGTTTATTTCGGCGGGAGATGGCCTTGACATCTCGAGCTCTCAGTTTTAGGTGGGTGATACCCTGCTTTGCATTGTTCCTCGTCGAATAGATAGGTGACGAGGAGTTGGTATCCTTACTCCGATGAAGCATATTCTATTGGATATTGTTTGATTGGTTGGCCCAACGGGGCCATGTTTGATAGTTCTGGCCATTTCGTGCCTTATGAAACGAATGTTTCGATGGGGGCGGCGAAATTGATTGTGTAGAACGGCACGCGAGGCTACTGAGCTGATTCCATTGGCGTTGGTTGATCGAAGCGCTCGAAATTCCAGCAATAATATTCGTCGCCATTAGTGGTGGTTCTTGAGAGGGCTTCATAGCGGGAGCTCGAGTTTTCAGGAGAGATGTTTAGAGTGGCGTCAGCATTACAACCGTCTCTCGCGAGGCGGCTGTCTAGGAGGTCGGACCACCTCCAATCCGAGATCTTCGGATCGTAATTGTCCTCGTACGTCGTCCTCGTCCGGTTCCAGAACAGGATGTGCGGTTAAAATGTCCTCGATGTCCTGTTCGTCAAATATGTCCCTAAAAGGTTCGAACATGTCGTGAAGGGCGCAGGAACTACCGGATGGGAGATTCATAGGCATAACAAGGTCGAGATGTCGGGTTGGTTGGGCGAGGGGTACTGTTTGCCGAGCTGGAGCTGGGGGTTATGGTGCCGGATTTCGGGTGGCAATGCGCGGTACTACTACGCGAGCTTCTATCCCATGGGGCACATAGCCCTAGTACCAGCGACGTCGGTCCCTTGCTTTCTGTATGGTTGTCGACGAGTGGGTTGAGGAGGTTCTTCCTCCTCCCTGATCTCCTCGATAGGGGGCCTCGTTTCAGGAGATCCCTCGCTCTCATCAGTAGGATAATCAATTTCAAAGCGGAGCCCTTGACTAGGTCCCGATAAGAGTTGGGTAAGGGGTATTTCGTCCTCCCAATGTTCCCAACTAACATGTGGTTGAGCTCTGGCTGGGGTTCGGGCATGTGGTTTGGTGCGTTCTGGCCGATATAGGGTTCCTTTGAGGGCCGAGGATGATCTGCGCGGCGGCGCTGTCTCCCTCCCCGAATACAGGAGCCCTTGGTTGATTCGCCAATTGTTGTCGTCGTCTCGGTAGCCGCTGGTGCGGCTCGTGATCGTGATAGTTTCGACCGACCACCTTCCGAAGATTCGGAAGGGTGGCGCTGGTTACTCGCGTCTCATCAAATAGTTTCGCGTCTCCTAGCCAAACTCTCAATGAATTCTCCCACGATTTCATCGGCTGCTGCTGGGGCCTCCGTAGGGGCGTGAAGTACAGGAGGTCCCGTTAAATATTCCATCAGCTCAGTCGCGTCCTGAGGTTCTCCTCGGGCGCGGTCAGATTCCCTTTTAATTCGTTTCCTTTCTTCCAGCTCTCATTCACGTTTTGCTAACCGGTTTTGTTTCCTTGTGGTCCATCGACCAAAGGATGGGACGCCTGGCTTGCCTGTTTTCTGTTCAGCTGGGGGTATTAATGTGACTGGAGCTATCCACTGACGTGGCAGTGACTGAGAGTCAGGGGTGTCGGACGATGGGGTCTCAGAGCCTACGGATGATACTGGTTCCCTGGTCGGCCTGGGGATCTGAGCTGTTTCCCGGTGTTGTTTAAGTTCAGGTTCCTGTGTTGGTGCAGGTTCTAAAGGTGACTGACTGTACGCAGGTGCGGATTGTGCGGGCTGAGGCCCAGGGGGTGTGGAATATGGTATGAGCCATTCGTCTGGGACGTATTCCTCTAACGTAGCTTCGAATCCTAATGGCATTAGCGGTGTGTGTGGGAGCGGGGTAGGTGGGGCGAAGTATGCACTACGAGGTTTGGGGTACCGTTGCTCGTAAGATGCCATAGGTTCACGATAGATATGGTATGGTACGTGTGGTTTGTCCAGGTCGGTTACTAAGCGCTGCGAGTAAGTACTACGGTAAGTTTGTGTGGCAATGGCAGCGCGACGCTGGGCGGGCATGAGCGGCGAGGTTTGGACGGCTTGCTCAACCGCCAAAGTCGGAGATGCATATTGTTCGGGAGTATGGGGCGAAGATTCATCCGGGTCTCGTGAGGCAAGCAATTCGACAAGACGTAGGTCTTTGACGTTAAATGGTCTTAGTGAGCGACCATTTCCCGAGCGTTGTAGTGCTAAGGGCCTAGCTGGTTCTTCAGTTCGGACAGCCTGTTCCCGTTAAGGTTATGGCTGTATGCCGTCCGTGCTCCGGAGAGAAGGTACCGGGAGGCTTATCAAGTGCGTAAAGCAACCTAGCGGGAGCTTCGGTAGCAAGTTCCTGCGAGAGAGTTGGCCATTCGGAGCTCGAATTTTGACCCGGAGCTCGAATAGTCAGTTGTTCGAAAGCATCGCGGTGTATGTCTGCCTGATCTTGCGTGTACTCTAAATTAGGTTCTCCAATTTCTACACTAGTTACGTCAGATGCGCCATCCATGTCTTGGCGCAGTCTGTCGACTGCTTCTGTATCAGCAGCTTGTAACTTTATGGCGAAATATTTGTCGGCGATGATGGTTTCTCCTGGTGCTTGCAACGCAGCCTCGATATATGAGAGAGGCACGGCTTTGAGTGAGTCGGCCATGTCAGGAAAGCTACTTAGTGGTCTGTAACATGGTTTGGTGCGATTTATGTGGACCACGTGGTCAGAAGCATTGGGTTGTCCTTGGAGCTTGCCGCAGATACATGGTAGCATTATTTTGGTGATTTGATGCAGGCCACACCACTTGCATTCTAACTTGCGTGAAAGTCCTGGTGTAGTATAGTATCGATAGACCCACACGTGGTCATTAACACGGTAATCTTGGACCTCAGTTTTGCGATTGTAATAGCGTTTCCTATATTCCCTGGCAGATTGCATGGAACGATAGGCTCTATCTCCGATTGTGGCCAACCACCGTTGTACATTTGCACGGTAGGCTTCTGCTCAGGGTAGCGACCCCAATCAGTTTGTGTTTCAATTCCAGTCGGTACCCGGGGTTGGAATCTGCGCATGAGCATGAATGGTGGGTATGCGTTGAAGCGTGTACGGCTGAGTTGTAGGACATGATGCAGTAGGGTAGGACTTCATCCCATGTAGTATGGTCACTTTCGGGTAAAGCTATCCTCAGGAGAAATAGTAATGTGCGATTGAACGCTCGATTTCCTCATTTGCCTTTCGAGTTGTAGCTCAAAGTTTCCCTTTTGAATGTGTGTACCCTAGCGCACAAGGCTTCCATTACTTCTGAAACAAAACGTCCTCCTCTGTCCGAGACTAGTTCTTCGGGCGCGCCGTAACGGCACACCACGTCCTCAATGAAGACCTTAGCGACAATCCTAGCAGTCTGATCGGGCAAAGCGGCGGCAACGACTAGCTTTGTGAACTGATCGATGAAGGAAATTACATACCGATTCCCTTTTCGGGACAAAACCCGGGTGTCCAAAATATCGACAAACACGCGATGCATGTTGGCGCTAGCCAGCGGATTCTTCCCGAGCGCGGCTCGGACATTTTGTGTAAATTCGGTGATTTCTGGCAGAGTACACATCGTTTTACATATTCGTCTACGTCCTTACCCATGGTCTCCCAATAATAGAATTGCTTCAGCTTGCTCAGGAGGCAGTCCCTACCTGGATGCCCGCCGAATAGCGTGTCGTGTTCGTGCTTGAGCATTTGCCGTATAAGCAGTCTGGGTACGCATAGCTTAGGTCTATGGTCGTTTGGCATGATGGGATGTAAGTATAGGATAGCAGTGCCGGGGCAGAGCCCGTAATGATGAGCTTCTGACTTGAGGGCAGTCGTGGCCTTTTCGTCAGCTGGCGACTGACGAGTATGTAGGTACCACCATAGAGGACCAAACTGTTTATCTCTACGTTGAATGTAAGGTATATAATTGAGGAGGTTTCTCCCCTGGTACGGTTGGAAATGTGGTAAATATATGTGTTCACCAGTGTCATACACCTGTTCAGGGCGTTGTAATCGCACTCACGGTCCGCATGCATAAGCGACCTTAATAAAGGTGTCGAATTCTTTTACTTCAAGTAAACCACCATACCTCTGTCTGACATTTGTCGGTAGGGTCTGGAGTCTAGCGAATTCAGGTGTACCAGTAGTGGCACGGGTCGAGCTTTCGCTCGCCGCACCAGGAGTGGGTGGTGTCGGAGCGGTCAGGGGTTCTTGAGGTAGTGCGGGTGTAGCGGGTGGATTGAGAGCCGATGAGGGTCCAGGGGTTGGTTGACTAGCAGGTTCTTGGATTGGGGCTGGTCCAGTCGGTGGTCCGGGAGCAGTCGGGCGTCTCCAGGGTACCTCGATTCCTTCAGGCCACGGATCGTCCACATCTCCGCAGAAAATGAAACGTGTTGGATACGGTAAATGATCATATCCGGGCCCTCCGAACATACGGTAGAAGCGTTCTCGAACGTACTCGGGTGGTAAGGTGACGGGAGCATCCGGGAAAAGTCCCATGAGCTGTCGCGTTAGTAGTTTTTAAGCTTCCTCGGTGGGGAGTCGGGCTTTACCCTTGCCACGATCTTGTCCCTTGACAGCTACAACAACTCGTTTTCTTGAGGTCTGGTTTAACTCCTTCGGAGCTAACTATGTGTCCGAGATATTTTAACTGTTTCTGTCCGAGTTGGCATTTGGAGGGTTTCAACATAAGACTGGCTTCAGGGAACCTATCAAATACAGCGATTAAGTCCGCTAAATGTTGTTCGAATGTGGGTGAGAAAACTAGTATGTCGTCTATGTATATGAGGCATCGTTCCCATTCTAAGCCCTTTAAAATGGTTGGCATGCACCTTTGGAAGGCAACTGGTGAAGAGTTTAGATCAAATGGTAGAACATTGTATCCATACTGTCCGTGGACAGTCACAAAGGAGGCTTTCTCCTTGGTTTCGGGGTCCAATTCTAATTGCCGAAACACTTTGTTGACATCCAAGCTGGACATGAATTTTGTGTTTCGTGTTTCGCAGACAGCCCAGTATGTCGTCTATACGGGGTAACGGGTATAAGTCGCGCTCTGCGACTTCATTAAGTTTGCGGAAATCGACACAAAACGCAAGCTGCCGTCACTTTTGGTGATATGGGGGAACCCCAAGGAGCTGCCGTCACTATGGGGGAACCCCAAGGTGAATCCGACGGTCTTATAAGGCCTGCCTCCACCATATTATTTAGTTCCTCTCGCAAGGGCTCGCGCAGTGAATGTGCCATAGGGCACTTGTTTAATGGGTTTCACGTCCCCGGTTACTATCCTGTGCTGGTGTACTTCACATCTACCTAGGTCAAACGGGTGTACGCTAAATATGTCTGCGTTTTCGGAGATAGTCGTTTTCAACTGTTTAAGTTCGTTAGGGTTAAGGGTCGTTTGTCCAAAGTCAATTTTACTCAATGCTTGTATGGATCGTTCGGTATCAATTGCCTTCTTTTGCTCATTCCTAACCTGTACTACATTGTCTCGTGTAACCCCGATGTTGTTACATAGCTTGACGTGTCGAGGAGGTCCGAGCTGGAGCAGACGCTTGTTGCTGTCGTATATGAGCTCGACCTCGTTGTCTTCAAGCATCTCAATGTGTCCTATCGTTTGACCTGCATGTATGGCAACAGTCATGTTCCAAAAATTCGTTATCACTACTGAGATCATGCGTTGGCCAGAGGACACTAGGGCGTGAGCAATAGCAATGTCCCTAATAAAGGGGTCCGGGACAAACAAAGCTTGACCAGTGGGCCGCCGTTGAGTGATCTCGGGAATCGCGTTAATGAATAACTCCGTGTTCGGCGGCACTTGTGTATATTTCCTAGTCACTACATTGATAACGGGTGGTTGATAATCTCCTTGGTCGCCGAAAGGCGCCGAACAGGTCTCAGTTCCATATGATGGGTCGAAGCAGCGATGCTTGAAATTTATGGCTACATATGGTAGTAGGGCCATGAAATCGGTGCCCAGAATACATTCGTACGGGCTGTCATTAGTTACTTGAAAGTCGCAGGGTGTGCTCAGCGATCCTATGGTGATTGGTGCCTTCACCACTCCGCTTATTGTCAATTCTTGTTGAGTAGCTGATACTATCCGGGTGGTATTTGTGTCCCGTAGTACTAAACCTAAACGAGCAGCTAAAGCTTAGGACAAAAAAGAAACGTTGGCTCCGGTGTCTACAATTGTCGTGACTGGGTGTTCCAAGTATGGTTGCATATTGATAAGTAATGAAGTATTGCCGGCATTCATGGTGTTTAACTGTCTGGTGAACATACCTTGACGGGGTCCGCGACGCAAGTCACGAGTAGGGGCAACAAATAGTTCGTCGTCCTCGATAAAAACAAGTCCCTCTTCAGATGAGGTATGTGTTGTCAATAGTCTGTTAGAGCGACGCGGGGCACGGTTGGACAGAGCGGACACACGCGGCGTCCCCGAAGGTACAACCGTGACCTCGGTCGGCGAAGTTCGGTCTGGACGAGGGCTGATGTCTTTCTCGGGTGCGGCACTCGGAAATCGCTTTTCTGCTATAATCCATCGAATTGCTTTTCTAGGCTTACCGTCGGATTTAATTAGCCGCCCGCGGCATGGGAGCCATCGACCTTACATTTGGTCACACAGTACATCAGACTAGCTATACCAACGATGATTGTAACGATGAAATAAGGTGAGAGTACAGCGTATTCCAGAGCGGGGAAGTTAACCACCCTTCGTACTTGTTCCTTAGCTATCTGCGCTACCTGTAAATTAGTTGCCTTGGCATTGTCTAGCGAGTCGCAGGTTAAACGCCTTAATTTGAGTACGGAGAGCCGGTCAATGGTGACGTTTGGTCCGAATTTAATTGTGATCTCCTCAGGTTTCAACATACTAGTTAGCACTCTCGACCCTATAACCAACTGTGTATAGTTTCCGTGCGGTAACCATAAAATTCCGTCAGGCGGGACTTTATAGCTTCCCCAATGTTACGTGCGCGAGCTGCCTACGATTGGTCAGTATAACTTCAGGTTCGCAAGTCCTACTTAGGATACCTTGGATAGTAGTATCCACAGCGGTGTTATTGGCGAGTGGGCCGATAAGCGACGAACGGTTACTGCATGTATGCTTGATGGACTCGGGCACAAGTTCGCCGGCGATAATCCATTCTAGGCAATTGGTGCTGTGGTCGGTCAACAGCGTGTGTGGTTCGCAGAAAGCAATTCCGGGCCTTTGCTTGCACGCTCCTAGATTCAATGATTCAAAGCGGATGTGATTCAAACGGGCGGCGTATTGAGGTAGCGGCATTCTCAACTGTGTCAGCGTGGCGGGTGCATTCCAGCCGGTGTTATAAATCCGAAAATAAGGTCGGACATGCGTTTAGGCAATGGGAATTGCAGAATGAACTCAAAGCGAAATGCTGCTAGGTCCACACTCACGGGCATAACGCAGCCAAATTGATAGGCCAAGCTGGGTTCTCGCATGAGGATAGTCTTAGAAATGCGTGCAGCCATGGCGAATAACTGTCGTAACATAACGACGTTGATTACGTCAGAGGATAGTTCGCCGTTTAGCATGGATTCCATTATGCCCTGCACCGACGAGAGCATGTTGGCTTGAAGTACGTGATCGATTAACTGGTGGTGTACGTGTACGACCCCTTTCTGATCAGCACATCGAACTTGTTCTGTCATGGAGACCACCTCCTGCATGCTGTGGTGTAAAAATGCGTAAATATCCTCGTTGGCTAGGGTCAATTGTTTTATTGCCTTAGTGTTCCGGAATGAGACATCATTGGTCTCGCGCATAAATTTCCAGAGGACGGTCACCTGCTGTCGAACATTATTAATATGGACTCCGTTGGCGAAAGCCATTCCCAGGCCTAGAAAGCCGGAAACAGCGCCAGCGGCGGCTGCGATTAAGCTTGCGAAGCTCTTTTCTCGATTGTTGGTGAGATCGCACAGCTGCTACGCAAAAAGAATGTACTAGTAACGAGTAATTATAGCTAGTGTCCAATATGCCATGATACGCGTCGTCTAGCTCGCTTTCCAGAGCGCTTAGGTTCTCGTGCAGCTGAGGGCACTCTGTACAGTGTGACTTCCTGCAGCAATCGGCCCGGCAGGACCCGCTGGCTTCATAGGGCGGACTGAAATTGCTCACAAAGGGATCTGACTTGCGTGTTCCCAGTCCCATAGTGGTAGCTGCATTACCACTGGCAGGTGCGTAGTCTGGTCGGACGTGGTCACCAAACCCTGCGCTTCAATGACAACGCCTACTTGACGGTTTACAAAAGCGCCTAGTCGTGAAATTGTGTCACTGACTGGCGAGAGCGTAGCATGTGTGGAGCTTAGCGCCGAGAGCCAAAGTAGCAGTAAGACCGTACATACTCTCCACATATCCGTAGGGTGTCCGGGGCCGTTGTTGAGGCCAAGTGGGGAGAGTAGGGCCACCTGTCGGGCAGGTTCCGGTTTACCCTCATTTTTCACGACTTCCCCGTTGGTTTCGCTTGTGGCTCCCCCGTCTAGTTGTTCGGAATTCTCTTCAGCCAATTCTTTTTGTTCAGCGATGTCCTCCTGGGAGTCAGTTTCTGAGCTCAGCTCGGGTGACCTCAAACATTCGGCCGTCGCTATTGCTAACTGCTCGTCCAAATCTAGAACAGAACTACCATTGGTATTGCGCTGGAGCGTAATTGGCTCCGATATTAAGTAGTCTACTTCTACGTGTTCACCGATTGTCATGCTACACTCAATTTGAAGCGGATTAACGCTAGCAGGGCGTCGCAGGAGCCTTAGGCGTGAGCACAGCAACACAATGGGATTCATCGACAAATTGCACGCCACTCATAGCGTGCTGAACGAAAGTAGTTATTGAGACTCCCTCGCTACCCTTATTTGTATAAATAAATTAAATCAAATGGGGCGCTTCACAGATCATTTCGTGTACGTCAATGTTAGCTGCGCGGGTGAAGCGCTGCATCCGGGGCGTATGGATGCCAACATAATATCGCCAGTTAGTTATTATGTACCCATCGATACGGATAGACGCAGAAGTGGTGCTCAAAATACCTTGGTAGGTCCATTTTCCTCGGTGGCCGACGAAGTAACAATAGAGGCTGATGCTGTTCGGTGATTGTCGGGCATGACTTTTCCTACACTCACGGCACATTGGTGCATACTCAACTCCACCTCGAATTCCTTCTGCATGACCTGCTGGGACGTGTGGCCATTCACGCATTGACCACCAGTTCCATAAAAAGTTCCAACGAGGCAAGAGCTACTGGATCTAGGTATAATCCAGTTACACGGTGGTCGATGGGAGAGGCCATGCCTAGGATACTTCTTAACATGGCGGAATCTCGTTGAAGAGCCGCATCGGTACTACCCTCGAAGCAGACATTGAAAAGCCTGCTTAAGTTGTTTAGTTGCTCCATGGTAAGTACGACTCTCCGATAGAAGAGAGCCTGCGGTTGTAATACCGCAGACTGTCCGAAGTCGGCATTTATTTCACCTGCTCTAAAGGTAATCGGTATAAGGCATTCCGCTGCAGGCAGAGTCGAATTCTCCGCTAACTCAATGCGAGGGTATTGGTAATATGAAGCCTTGGCATGATCCGTGGAGATGGTAAACAGTGCGTCCGATCCCAGAAGTCGATTTCATTCATCCCCTGTTAATGGGCGAACGTTTCCAAGTTCAATCGAAATGTCGTTAGTAAGATAAAGTCCATACGCGTTCATCAGTTGCTCGTCCAGTCAGTGGAATCGTGAGGTGTTAGCGTCCCGCACGAAGTTAAGTAGGTTTCTTCGTCCCATACATGCGTCCGAGTGCTTGCTAATCATGCTTACTGATGCTTCCGAATTATCCGGGGGCATACTTGGTTTCCCTTCGACGGGTTCCTCCTGGGCTGTCTCAGGTTTTATATGTGGGCTACCCGAATTACCCGAGGGCATACAAGGCACCTCTTTCGAGGGGTCCCAAAATATCGCTTGAGATGCTGAACAAAGTGTCGGTGGAATCACCTAAATTACCCAGGCGCATACGGGGCAGCCCTTCGATAGGATCCTCCCCGCACTATTATTACCATACAGGAGAACCAGGTTCAACTCACTCAGTTCCCTCGGCTCGCTAGCATCACTATTCTCCTCGGTGGTCTCACTCAAGTCACCCTCGCTGTTGGTACCATCGTCGTCCTCAGAGCGGATAGACGACTGACTTGTCCGCAAGCTCAAGTCGATGCCGTCGTCTGATGGTACTGGCGGTAGCTCATTTTGTCGGCGCGTTTCCCACACCCCTTCACGGTGCCACTCTCGTGCATCGGGGGTGGGTCCACGTTTATACCAATCCGCATTAGGATCCTGCCACGTAGCCCAGAACTCTTCATCTCTCAATAGTTGTTCCTCGTCGAGTGCACCATCAACATGCTCGTTAAAACTGTCGGCCAGGTCCTCTGGCGCAATAACCACGTCGTACCCACGCTCAGTTCCTAGTGCTATATCGCTCTTGCCATCATCTGATAGGGCGTCCTGACTTAGATAACACTCATTCGCATCGCCTGTACAGTTCGCATCGCTCGCATCGGATCCGTTACGTTCAAATAGGAGTTCAATCAACTCCCTCAATTCACCATATTTTTGGTTAGCAACTTCATCACTCGCATTAGATTCATCACACAAGTCATGGAAAGAACTTAGCTCAGCATGAGGAACGTCACTGCGCGCTTAAGCGACGGTGGACATAACGGGAACCTCATAATATGATGGACGGTCTTCGTTTGCCACTTCGTCATCAACATTCCCGTATCTGGGCAGAACCCGGGCAATCATTTCAGCCCCAACGATCATACCCGCTTCCTCGGTGTCAACGGTCGCGAATCGTACACTACCTCCACAATGATACCGGTGACAAGGGCGGCCTGGTCAGCATCAAGGAAGGATCCAAACACCGTGAAACCCCTTGTCAATGAGGTCGGGAAGGTCACCTCAAGTCCATCAATATTATTATTCGCCGGTTCAAAATAACATTCAATTACATCAGCTGCACTTTCATTATTATTATCAGGAATTCACTAAGACTGCAAGCGCGACCTAATTCGGGCAAGTCCACACATTCATACGACACACAATTCTCACGCGCACGCAAGAGACCACCCGCGCGGCGGTCCGACCCACATACTACATCGTACGGCCTATAATTTATAACGGGACTAGCGCTATGCGATGATGAGGCCTGTACATTGTCTAACCTAGCCTCCCTCATCCCTGACCGTTCACCGACCTCCAAAAACTCCATGGGTGCCTCACACAGCGACCCGAATAAATCCACGTTTTCCCGAGCCATATCAACATCATCGGCTTCCTTGCCGGAATAATCATCATCATCAACACTCTCCACACCCACTCTCGGGTGGCCAGCTTCAGAGGGACAAAATAATAACAATGGCTCAATTACAACATCATCCTCTCTCAGACTCTCTTCGGTGATCTCCAAAGATCTGGGGGTTCCGCACTTCACTCTTGAGGTGACTCCCTGGGGTCTACCGGCATCAAAATTAACATTTCCCTTTCCATATTACTCAACCTATAATTTTCAACGCAATCACCTTCCACTTCCTCATTGATTTCTGCACTATCATCAGCATCTTCCAATGCCGTTATAGTTCGTACGTTCACGTTGTGTATACGCCGTACCCACTCGTTCGATTGGTTAACCATACGCTCGCCTCGCTGCTCGCGCGCAGATATATATACAAGCGGATCAACACCTGCGTCCGGTGCGTCTGCGCACAACATATACAATCCCTTACCCTCATAACCCTCTTTTTGATATTTTCGAATTTCGTTGCTATATACAATGCTAATAGAGTCGTCTAAGTATTGTTCGTCGTCCGCGTTCGGCAAACTCAACTTCATGACTTCGGAACCGTCGATTGGATGACTCGACCAATAGCTCCGTGGGAGACACGCGGCATCAACCCATGGAGTGGCCGTGATCACGTTTAAATGCCTCTCCACGAACCCTCCATCATTTCGGAAGAGTCCATGTCATCGTGCCGGCTTATCAGGTATCTGTCATCATCGTACCAATATTTACTCACTACTCGGTTCGCCCGTAGTTGCGATAGCGTTAACGCGTCCAGTCGGTTCGCGGTAGCCTAGCTTGCCCTGAATCATGCCGAGCTCAAGACTGAGCACTTCTAGCCGGTGAGTGGTGGCAGGACTGGGTTCACGATTCCCTTTAGTTTGTGAAGCATTGCAATTTAATTGGTATTGGCGGCGATCTACAGCACCACTATTTCTATTCCCGACGTCTCCAGTATAGAGGCAGCTAGACTGTTGTTGGGATCCATACCTCGTTCAAGCTGAGGTCGCTCATATAGGGCCCTCTGATACCCATTGGCCTGTCCAGGCCGATTGTTATATGTCGCGGGTTGTCGGTTAGAAATAGTCTGTATAGTCTTTATTTCCACGAATGTTATTGGCAAAACCCGGCGGTGGGCGGCTAGACTGATATCCAGTTTGCTTCAGGTCGTTCCCGCTATTATTCCATCCTAATTTGTTTCGGTACCTAGCTCCGGTCTCGAATCGACGAGGCGGAGGCGGTGGAGGACCTCCACGGCCTATAGCATAGTTATCATTTCGTGGGTAGGCTCCTCCGTAGTTCCTCGGTTGGTACTGTCCTGGCTTTCGGCGTGCGGCGCTAGAAACATAGACCGATACTGGCTCGGCGTATTATTAGCCGTTGGTAGATAGCGGGCAGGGTGCGCGCAATCGTGCATCACATGCCCTGGTTCCCCGCAACGGTAGCAAGTGATCTGCGGAGGCAACACATCCGGAATCGGTGCGGCGGCCACAGTTGGTACGAACGGCTGCGCAAGTGTGTTTAGCTGGTGGGTGTTTTCAGCCCGCTTATCGATTGCATCCAGCAACCGGCTAATCGTGTCGTTGTTGCTATTATTTGCCTTACGATGTTCCTCTATCATGGTCTGTATATGTGTGATCAGGCCTTCACCTCCTTCCTCGAGCAAAAAGTTCACCGTTTTGGAGCGAGGCTTACTGGTGACCGATGCGTCTGGGTCGGGACAAGCAGCGCTGGCGTCTTCGTACCGCTTAGCAACACCCACAGTATCGCGAAACGTCTCACACTCGTGAATTTGATTGAGGACCTGCCTACACATCTCGGGTCGTAAACCTCTCTGAAAAAAACATACCAAGCATAGTGTCTCTTTGCTCATCCTCCGTGTCATGGAAGGCGCGATCACACAACTTTTGCAGCTATAAACCATACATTGCGACTGACTCGTTCGCTACCTGTTGTCGGGTGCAAAGTCCTGATAATGATTGCTCGGGGCGGCGAGAAGACGAGAACAGAAAACGTAGATTAGCGACGAGTCTTAGAAAACTTCGGCGTTGTCCCGGTGCGAGGTCGTCGAAAGGCCTCCCTCGCCGGTCCACGCAAAAGAGCTGATACGCAAATCAGCTTTCGACGATAGTCCCAACCATTGGCGTTGGCAAGACGGTTGCACATTCGAACCCAGTCCTCAAAATCCTGGCCTCCAGGTTTCCCATCGAAGGTTGGCATGTCCCTCAAGGGGATCATGGGAGGGCCAGAGGGCTGGCTGGTTAGGTGATGTAGAATGGCGCTCGTAGCGTTCGCGTCCTCACCGAACCAAGCGATTCAGAAAATTTTCCACGACGAAAGTGTCCGGTAGGCCGAGGTGGAAGAAGGGGCGTGAGCGGTCGGTCACCGGTGCCTGCGGCACGTCGAGGTCAGGTGCGTGTATTGTCTTCCGTGTGTCCGTCAGTCATACCGAAAAAGTCACTGTTTTCCAAGTCTCCGTTGTGATTAACGTTAGATTCCATCGCCCTAATCACAATTGTTCAGCACTATTGTAGGTATGGGCAGACAAAACGCATAAATCAAGTCAGCGATAAAGCCAATAGTTAGAATATAGGCTATTGAATGCGGTTAATATCTATGCACGTTCGGACACGAATTGATCAGGTGCGCAAAGGTTACCACTACCAAGTATTGATGACTACAAAATCTTAAACTGACTACCACTTTGCGAATTTCCTTACCGTGTTTCCACCAATATCAAGGCAACTCAACGGTCCCAGTTAGCAAGCCAGTAAACCACACGGACCGACAAGTTAGCAGAAGCAGCGTTAGCTATGACATAAAACGATTGCAAAGACTACCAAACAATAAGCAAAAGTATAGTGTTACAAAAATTAAGTTACCACACAAAAATTTATGAGATCAACAAAAAGTAAAATAATATTTACAGTGTCCAGTCGGCAGCGTTCAACTATCTTGCCAAAATGTCCAAAGATCGTTCTAACACAACGACAATCAATTGTCCGATTTCGAGTGTTCACGTATCTTCCAGACCAATCGTTCACTGGGCAGAGTTCAATCCGGCAGCGCAACAATTAATTGTTCGGTTGTAGAACAGTGTCCGTGCAACGGTCCACGATACCCGGTCGAGCAAGCAATATTACAGTTTGCGAAAATGTCAAATTCGCGTCGTTGCAAATCGTACTGTCCCCGCGGTAACGGCAAGGATAGTATTAAAGTTCTGTAGGGGAGCAACAAATTGTGTCCAAACGTCCCGGACTAGCAGATATTTACGGGCCAATTAACGCTGGACAGCTAATAGCGCGAACCAAAGCCGAGTCAGTGACAAGTTAGCAGTTGAAGGTACACAGCCCGGCAAAAAGGAGAAATAAAATCGACGATGCAATAGGGCACGAAGCAACGTTAATTGTGTGAATATACCAGCAAATTAGTACACAATGATAGCAGATTAGCAGACTAGTTAATTGATTAAGCAAGCTATGAACACAAAATTCCTGAAATAGTGCCCTAAGATTTGGTGCACCTGTGCAGCAGTGCACTCGACGGAACCGCAGACCGCAGCATGAGTTACTGCCTCTATCCAAAAGTTCATCAAACGAACTGGAATCTGGCACGAAATAATAACTATGACCACTGATCAGGCAAGGGCACAAAATAACACGAACCGCAAAACCGTAAAAGCATGCGTAAACATACATAATGCAAGATGACTACCAGCACAACGCGAGATATTACCCTAGATGCGAGAGGTCCCTATAGGAAATAGGATATTCCTGCGTAAATTTTGCTGTATATATACTCCAGAAATATCTCGTGAGTAACGATCGTTCGAGAGCTCGCTGGAAGAAAAGTCGAAATAAAAATTGGTGAATTCGCTCATGGCGTGTGGGTTGAACGAAAAATTTATGCTCACGGCGTGTGGGTTGAACGAAAAATTTATGCTCACGGCGTGTGGGTTGAACGAAAATTTATGCTCACGGCGTATGGGTTGAACGAAAAATTTATGCTCACGGCGTGGCCCCCAACGATGTAATAACGGGACGCAGCTGCATAGCGCCACTTCCTGACACTGTGCCCATACGACTCCGGCTATCGTAACCTCAAGGGCGGACCGTGAATTTTCAAAATTTTAACCCTAATCTTGGTCAGACCCAAGAAGCTACGGAACTTAGCAGGTCTCAGGCGCGCTTCACGGGGTGTTTTCGGACCCCGCCCGATTGGTTGCGCACGTGTCTAGTTTCGGGTATGATTTCTGAGGTCCCCCAGGGAGATTAGGCCCGACACATGCTCACAAGTCATGAAGCTGGGCCGTCGTTCCCTACCCTAGTATCATCGGAAGTTGTTTAAGACAATTAATTCGTGCGAAAAGCTGGAGTGAGATTTGAATATTGCACTAGAAAATGAAAACTCAAGTTGTTCTGTCTAGTTATGGCCATCAGATTCTTCGCGTAGAAGCGTTGTAGCCTAGGTGGCCCTCACAGGGTTCCGACAAGCCCTGAAAGTTTACCGTCGGAAGGTCAGCGGCGTGGCCTGCTTTCCTTAATGGATTCACGTTCGAGAACTAATGGTTTGACTATTGTAAGTTCCGCTCGGTTTGGAGCACGGTGTACGAAAATGTTCCTAGTAAACTTTTCGAGCTAGCGGGCTCTGCGCGTCTAATTTTGCTTATGGACTCCTCTTGCATTACCACTGGATTCGTATGACCAGACTGTAAGCGCAGAAGGCCGTACACGTCAATGCTTGGGACATTCTCGTCCACAAGCCATGGCGCGCAGAGCCGACTCGTCCGAGCGGACAAGCTACAAGTATTCCTATCGTCTCGGTATTGATTAACACGATACTCGGTGCCTATGGTACAAAGTTTATTCGATTGATCAACGGTTATCAGTGGGACGAGTGTTTCCGGTCGGCTATCTATCCGGACTAGGTAAGTCGAATCAGGAGAGCTTAGTAGTAACTCGCTGCTGTCACTTCGGTTCGATAGACTACGGGGCGCAGGGTGTTGAAACGGGAAAACAGGGACGGAGCATGCTGGTACCCGGGTGTTCGCGGATTAGGGGCGGTTATCCTGGCTTCCGCTCAATGATAACGACTCTCCTTAGCTATGGAACACGAAAACCAAGGGCCCTAGAGTGCTTCCGAAAAATGCTCCTTAAAGAGTGCAACTTCAAACAACGACTCGTTGCACGCGGAGACGGACAGAAGAGGGGGCATGAAGGAAAAAACAGCGACAGGGCTTAACCCAGCGAGGTCTAAGCGAGCAACGCAAAATCAAAATTCGAACGATACTCGATGCCAACCTGGCTATGGAGGCGCTCCTGCGTGTTACTCACCGTTGTCCTATGGGCTCGACACGTCTGATCGCTTTGGAGTTACTCGACGCGTGCGAATACAGGGGCTCAATTTCAGTGAGCGACACGACTGACCAAAGGCAGGGGCACGGGGCTTTCAATGGACGAATACTTCCTGCTATATCGAGGCGACCGGCAAATTGTTACGGGGCGTCTGATATCGCCCTCCCGGGCTGGGCTGATTGTCCAGTTTTATTTCGGTACGTTTGCCGATTTCGGGGGTTTTAGGGTGGGGGCGCGGCCTACGGGCGCTCCAATCCGCTCGATTTGTTTCCTAGCTTATTCTCTCTGGTTTGAGTCGTTTTCTGGCAAGTGGGGGCACGAGGCAGTTCGCCTCGGACGTGTCAGCGCACCTTTGGGTTGGTGTTTCTTTTCTTTGTTCCTTCATCTTTCTTTTGTTTCCTATGTCGTTCTTTTCTCCTATCTTTCTCTATTACTTATCCTATTGCCTTAGTGTGTTGCATTTATGATGCAGTTGTGCAGCGTCTCGACTGTACTATCGAAAATGTGCAGTCAAATTATCATCGACATAGTAGTCGGTGTTTCCAGACGCGCGTAGTCGACTGGTTTAGACTTGTGATTCTGCAGCTGGCTTAAATTTCCCGCGTCTAATTTTGCTTATGGACTCCTCTTGCATTACCACTGGATTCGTATGACCAGACTGTAAGCGCAGAAGGCCGTACACGTCAATGCTTGGGACATTCTCGTCCACAAGCCATGGCGCGCAGAGCCGACTCGTCCGAGCGGACAAGCTACAAGTATTCCTGTCGTCTCGGTATTGATTAACACGATACTCGGTGCCTATGGTACAAAGTTTATTCGATTGATCAACGGTTATCAGTGGGACGAGTGTTTCCGGTCGGCTATCTATCCGGACTAGGTAAGTCGAATCAGGAGAGCTTAGTAGTAACTCGCTGCTGTCACTTCGGTTCGATAGACTACGGGGCACAGGGTGTTGAAACGGGAAAACAGGGACGGAGCATGCTGGTACCCGGGTGTTCGCGGATTAGGGGCGGTTATCCTGGCTTCCGCTCAATGTTAACGACTCTCCTTAGCTATGGAGCACGAAAACCAAGGGCCCTAGAGTGCTTCCGAAAAATGCTTTTTAAAGAGTGCAACTTCAAACAACGACTCGTTGCACGCGGAGACGGACAGAAGAGGGGGCATGAAGGAAAAAACAGCGACAGGGCTTAACCCAGCGAGGTCTAAGCGAGCAACGCAAAATCAAAATTCGAACGATACTCGATGCCAACCTGGCTATGGAGGCGCTCCTGCGTGTTACTCACCGTTGTCCTATGGGCTCGACACGTCTGATCGCTTTGGAGTTACTCGACGCGTGCGAATACAGGGGCTCAATTTCAGTGAGCGACACGACTGACCAAAGGCAGGGGCACGGGGCTTTCAATGGACGAATACTTCCTGCTATATCGAGGCGACCGGCAAATTGTTACGGGGCGTCTGATATCGCCCTCCCGGGCTGGGCTGATTGTCCAGTTTTATTTCGGTACGTTTGCCGATTTCGGGGGTTTTAGGGTGGGGGCGCGGCCTACGGGCGCTCCAATCCGTTCGATTTGTTTCCTAGCTTATTCTCTCTGGTTTGAGTCGTTTTCTGGCAAGTGGGGGCACGAGGCAGTTCGCCTCGGACGCGTCAGCGCACCTTTGGGTTGGTGTTTCTTTTCTTTGTTCCTTCATCTTTCTTTTGTTTCCTTTGTCGTTCTTTTCTCCTATCTTTCTCTATTATTTATCCTATTGCCTTAGTGTGTTGCATTTATGATGCAGTTGTGCAGCGTCTCGACTGTACTATCGAAAATGTGCAGTCAAATTATCATCGACATAGTAGTCGGTGTTTCCAGACGCGCGTAGTCGACTGGTTTAGACTTGTGATTCTGCAGCTGGCTTAAATTTCCCGCGTCTAATTTTGCTTATGGACTCCTCTTGCATTACCACTGGATTCGTATGACCAGACTGTAAGCGCAGAAGGCCGTACACGTCAATGCTTGGGACATTCTCGTCCACAAGCCATGGCGCGCAGAGCCGACTCGTCCGAGCGGACAAGCTACAAGTATTCCTATCGTCTCGGTATTGATTAACACGATACTCGGTGCCTATGGTACAAAGTTTATTCGATTGATCAACGGTTATCAGTGGGACGAGTGTTTCCGGTCGGCTATCTATCCGGACTAGGTAAGTCGAATCAGGAGAGCTTAGTAGTAACTCGCTGCTGTCACTTCGGTTCGATAGACTACGGGGCACAGGGTGTTGAAACGGGAAAACAGGGACGGAGCATGCTGGTACCCGGGTGTTCGCGGATTAGGGGCGGTTATCCTGGCTTCCGCTCAATGTTAACGACTCTCCTTAGCTATGGAACACGAAAACCAAGGGCCCTAGAGTGCTTCCGAAAAATGCTCCTTAAAGAGTGCAACTTCAAACAACGACTCGTTGCACGCGGAGACGGACAGAAGAGGGGGCATGAAGGAAAAAACAGCGACAGGGCTTAACCCAGCGAGGTCTAAGCGAGCAACGCAAAATCAAAATTCGAACGATACTCGATGCCAACCTGGCTATGGAGGCGCTCCTGCGTGTTACTCACCGTTGTCCTATGGGCTCGACACGTCTGATCGCTTTGGAGTTACTCGACGCGTGCGAATACAGGGGCTCAATTTCAGTGAGCGACACGACTGACGAAAGGCAGGGGCACGGGGCTTTCAATGGACGAATACTTCCTGCTATATCGAGGCGACCGGCAAATTGTTACGGGGCGTCTGATATCGCCCTCCCGGGCTGGGCTCATTGTCCAGTTTTATTTCGGTACGTTTGCCGATTTCGGGGGTTTTAGGGTGGCGGCGCGGCCTACGGGCGCTCCAATCCGCTCGATTTGTTTCCTAGCTTATTCTCTCTGGTTTGAGTCGTTTTCTGGCAAGTGGGGGCACGAGGCAGTTCGCCTCGGACGCGTCAGCGCACCTTTGGGTTGGTGTTTCTTTTCTTTGTTCCTTCATCTTTCTTTTGTTTCCTTTGTCGTTCTTTTCTCCTATCTTTCTCTATTACTTATCCTATTGCCTTAGTGTGTTGCATTTATGATGCAGTTGTGCAGCGTCTCGACTGTACTATCGAAAATGTGCAGTCAAATTATCATCGACATAGTAGTCGGTGTTTCCAGACGCGCGTAGTCGACTGGTTTAGACTTGTGATTCTGCAGCTGGCTTAAATTTCCCGTGCAGGATCGAATCTGAAACTTCGGAAACAAAACGAGAGAGAGTGAGAAAGAGAAATCTAAATCGAGGCATACATAGTACATAGCCTAACGGGCATTCAAGGATAAAAAGTAAATCCGCTACACTCTGCGATCAAGTCGCTTCGAAGAAACAACGGGGTTTTTCATTCGCTCAGTTTGGGACCAAAATGGGTCGAGCGAGGGGGGAGTTTTCTTTATTGGGCTTGTAAATATATATACTTTTTTGAAAGCGGGAGCACGGGGTGTGTCTCCCGCGAGAGGGAAACTACTGAAGATGGCGTTGGGACACGCCGTCGAACCATTTTAGTGATGCTAATTTCTCGGACGTTAGCCCAGAACGTGGGCCATGTAACTATGTTACGGTGAACAGCAGTAATCTTGATAGTTTTATCAAAGTAATTTTGGGGTACTGGTCTAACGCCTCATCTTCGAGCTGTCAGCGCGCGACATTAAACGAGAGTTGGCGGAATTTTGAACTGCTGGGGGCATCGCCCCTCCGGCCTATTGGATCACGTCGGGGTCGGGGTAGTCGCCTAGCATCGCTTTGGTCAGTGGTTCGACCGAATTTCGGGTTTGTTTGAAATGTCTACCAAGCTTGCCTACACTGGTGCAATGGTCCTGTAACTATTAATAATAGGTGAACACAGAATCGCTATGAAACAAGGGCCTCATAAGCAAACCGAGACAATACATGAACATTGCTCCTCGTGAGTAGCAAACACCTTAAGCTCAAGCTGAGGTACCTACAACTTGTTCCATCTTTTGTATTCCCAAATTTTCTTAGCTCTTTCAGATAAACGAAATGTTTTGGGGCTTCCTAAAGCCCAACAGAGGATAGTCCTCCGTGCCTAAGCTACACGTCTTTTCGAGCTCAAACACGGCATGAGGGTCGAACGGTGAACTAAACTGTAAATTTGTAAGCCAGAAATGCAATTAATAAAGTAAGTCCTTATTGCTTCAGCTCCGAAGCATTGGAAAATTTTTCCGTGGTCGGCTCAGGAAAATTCGCCAATCCTATCTCAAGAGCTGCAAGTCATGTAAAGCATGGACGAAAGAAGCCTCCGTTTTGAGTTGTCCTACCTAAGACCACGGGGAATCAGAAAGGTTTCGACTTTTCTAGCTAGTTTAGCAGTGCTCCGCACCTGAATACATTAAGTCGCTTTGTGCTTCCACATCGGAGTTCGATACTAGAGATTAATTCCAGTTTGGTTTGTGAGTAGCATTTCTGCGGAAAATGGGTGGGTCGAGCCCAAACGTTAATAAATCTGCCTACAGGAGGGGAACACGCTACATTCACGGGACAGCTAAATAAACGGCCAGTTACTGTTCGTTTAGCGGGGAAACTAAACCTCTGCAGGCGCCGATTCTTTCTCGTACTTACAGACTTTGAACCTTGGGGCAGCAATCGCTGAGCCCCCTTCGCGAGGCTAATACCTACGCGGAAATCTTCAACCATCGATCCCGACTTGGAGCGAAAAAGCGAGAGAAGAAAACACAGGGCAGCTGGAAAACCATAGATACGCTAACAACACACTAAAGTCCTGTGTCAGAGCCGGTGAGTAAGAGTCGACCGAACTCCGCGCTGCCGAAGTCAAACTGATTCGAAATTTTAGAGCGCCACGCACAACCTCGAAAATTCTGTCAATCGTTTTGTGTGGTTTTTTTGTGATCCCCAATCACGGGCGAATTAATTCGGCTCGTGGTCAGTCAAATCAGTCTTGGGATCCAATCAGTAGATTTCTGATTTTCCGGAAGTCAGCTCTACCGTAAACCATCGACCTCCGTTAGGGAGAGTCGGCTTCAAAGCGAAATCGGCGACGCCAAATATGAACCCTCCGAATAGTCGGAGGTCAACCATCTGCGATTTCAGCCCACATTTCCCATGAAACATGAGCTCTGAAGCATCGATTTCCTGCAATTAAAGCCGTATGTGCTTTGAAATTGAATCCACATCATTAGAGCGACATCCGGTCCCAGATCAGTTGGATCACTAGCAGTGACTTTCGGGTCATATAATCTCTCTCAACGCCTTCAATCCTAACCAAAGTTGCAATCTGTTTCCTCTTTTAGATTGTTTAATTTTTTTCCTCATTATTTTGATTAGCAACGAGCTGCGTGGTCTTTGTTGTCTCGATATGCCACCCATCCAGTTCAGCTAATCCATCGCGAAAGGTGAGCTTTTGTCATGGTGACACCGCAGAACGCCGAGCAGAAAAATCGCGTCTTTTGAGATTTCTAGCTGATCAAGTCGGCTTTCACACGTCCCCGGGCGAACCGATGACGGGAATGAACCCATCTCGGGGCTGGAGGTAAAGCGTCCTCCAAGGGACTCCTAACGGGCCAGGGGCCCTATTCTGCGGCTTTGGGAACCCACGGGACGGCCCTAAACACACCCCCTTCCTTCCCAAACGTCTATGTAAAGCCCGTCCGTAAAACTTACAAATTTGTAAACTTACAATTTCAGGAAAATTTGTACGTTTTGTCCTCGTCCGTCCTATTTTGTCATGTCCTTACGGGTCGATCTATATATATAATTATATATACACATACATACATACATATCACATACGCACATACACTACCCCAATACACAAGAGCACAAAGCAGACACAACGGCGACCTGAGCGACAGAAAGGTAGCTTAAGTGCATGACAACAACACACACACCACCACAACAACAACAATAACAACCGACCAAAGACGTCGGTTAGAGAGAGCAAAAAGAGAAAACGAAAGGGCAACCAGGACACGAAGATAAAGAGAAAGGAAGCGGCAGAGGAAGCGGGACAAGGGGAATCCCGGAGGATTTTCGAGGGGCTGGGGTGAGATTCAGTCCCAGGACGAAGAATGGGACCGATTGATACCGAACACGAGGGGGTGGACGTAATATCGGGTCGGGACCCACATATGGTTCCGACGTATATAAATACGTAGAGTCTTAGCAGGCTCTCTAGCATTAACGGTTGGGCGGAGCGACGCCCGCCAGGTAGCGTTGGGCTTGCCATGGGAAGACGATTCGAATGAGGGGTGATATCCTTGCCCTTGAGACAGAGGTTAAAGGCGTGCTAAAATCATCACGATTAGAGAGTGTCAGTGGTGGTGGGGCGATTCGTCGGCCGTCCCGAGTTAACGGGGCGACTGACGGTGACCCGCCGGGTACTTTTGGAGATGTCTCGACGAGACGAACACAACGAGGGGCGGTTGGCCCGTGTTGGAATAAAGAGAAAAATCTCGAATAATTTGTGCCCACTAGTGGTTGGCGGCAGAAACTGGGGCACCTTTGAGTGACTACAGCGGGTCGGCGGATAATCAGCTGGAGGTACGGCGCACGTCGTTGGATTTATCTAGGTAAGAGGAGTAAAATGAGGTGTCGCATGCACCAGTCCAGAAATGCGGTGCGACAACGAAGATGCAGGAGGGTGGGGGGCTTGTATTAGTCGTATCACGGCATGTTACAAGAGAATAATAGGACGAAAAGTACGGTTCACTAGAGGTAAGCTGAGGGAAAAACGTTCGAGGTGGTGAGGGAAGGCGCAGAGGCCGGGTATTCACACGCAGTCATCTAATAGATACATATACATATATATATATATAACATGATATACGTATAGGAAAAGGTAGCAGTCCTGTTTTAGTCGCGACAACCCAACTTAGCGTAAGTAGCGGTGATCGTTTCAATTTAAGAGCGAGGTCCTGATACCGTCCGGGGCAGCTTGATCTCTAACAATAGTCCTCAAAATGCTCTACCGGACATGCTCCGGCTATTTCCCGGATCATGTTGGTTAGACGGTTACGGTCTGTTAAATTAACCCGACATCCGTCGTTTTCTGAAATCTCGGAATCTACCGTACTCTTACTTTCAGCTTGCTGCGGCTTGTTGTTTTCCATGACCATTGCTCAGTATATAGCTCAAACCAGGTAGACCTGATATTTTCAGTTTCTATTTCTACAAACCTATTAATTGGGCGTAAGTAGCCAAGGGCCTCCTATTCCCGGACGGTCCTAGCATAAAAACCTTAGCGTTTAGTGACGACTGGTTCAGTTCCGAGTGATTCCCTTTTTCATCGGTAAAGGGGCTCAATTTCCAGCTCGCATAGCGCCTCACAAATGAGTTGGGGTATCCTAATTTTTCGCTATTCCATCCGCACCGCTTCGCATGACACTCGTCCCAGCAATCATACAAGAACACGATATGTAGTGGCGAAGTACGATAAAACAAACTACGGCATACGATGGTAAAATAGGATCAATCGATAAAATACAGCATGAATTTAGGCATACAAAATACGGCATACGATGTTAAGATATGATCAATCGATAAAATACAGCATGAACTTAGGCATATCGTAGATCCACGTTGAGTTGTAGAAAACAAAGGTTTATTGAAAGCCAACAGAAGAAATTGAACAAAACGTAGTAAACAAGACAGTAAAAGAAACGTTGAATCGAGACAATAAGAAACAGTAAACTGAACAGTAATGAAACAGTGCTTCAGCAGTAACTAAACAGTAACTCAAGTTGTGGTAAGCAACCGTCTTTAAATATAATCAAAGAATCTTCTAGAACAATCATGACATCAGTCTTCGAAATCCATAGAACATTCTAGAAGGATCGGATGCCGTTACTCCACGTGTGAGGATGTCATCGTACATCATAGGAGCTTCCAGGACAGGATCAAACGTAATTCCAAAATGTTCTGGCAAAGCAAATCTATAACACGTCCCCGCCTAGCCGAAGGTTTACCTTGACGGCGAGTAGTGTTTAGGCGGACGCCCTTTTGTTGTCCGCTTTGAACGCAGTAGTTGCTGACCGCCGGAACTGGACACATCGTCGATAGTTTCTTCTCCTCCTGTCTCAGGTACTTCGGTGATTTCCAACGAATCATTATCCGCAGTATTTGTGGCACCTGTTGAATCGACATCTGCGCCAGGTTCGTTGTTATCTTGAGAAACGTGCCTTTGCTGCAGTTGTTCGACGTGTCGCCGCCAGGCGGGTCCTCGTGGATAACCACGGACGTTGACAGTACGGGTGCCTTTTCGCTGTGTGACTACAGCGGCACCCAACGTGGCTGCTTGTCGTGATGGGGTCCAAAGTACAGAGCATACACACTATCACCGACTTTATAAGCAGGGTCCACTTTTACAACAGTTTGAAATTGAGATTTGCTAGCTTCTTTGGCTTGCTCACCTTGAGCAGTGTAAGCTGGGGACGGAAGCAGAGTGTCATTTTCGTCCGAATTTGTTTCGAATTGAGTAACTCACTGGGGGAATATCCGATGGAGTTAGGAGTGCGACGATATTGCATCAGGAACTCTTGCAAGGCTTTTCTCGGAGGAAGACTTGAATTCCGCAAAGCTTGCTTGAAAGTTTGGACGAGTCGTTCTGCGGATACATTCGTAGCAGGATGATACGGAGCACCTGTAATATGAGTAATTCCTCGTTCTTTGCACCATGCCTGGAACTCTTCTGACATGAATGCTGATGCATTGTCCGTGGCCAATGAATGAGGATATCCGAAATGAGCAAAGTCCTGTTCCAGGAGATCAATCGTTGCCTTTGCCGTGACCGCCTGAGTTGTATGAATACAGGGATATTTTGAATATGCGTCCGTTAAAACCATCCAATTAGTCCCAGGAAATTAATAGCGTTATCAAGATGCAAACGGCTCCATGGTTTTTCTGGTAGCATCCATGGATGAATTGCCGGTTTTGGTGGTTTGTTTTGGTGCTCCCCACAGCTGGTGCAAGTGCGGCAGTTTGCTTCGATGTCATCATCAATATTTGGCCAGTAGACAGCCTTACGTGCAAGCTGCTTCACACGCTGCATGCCAAAGTGCCCCAGGTGCAACAATTCCAAGACATCGCGGCGAAGATTGGCAGGGATCACTACTCTGGAGCCAAGTACTAAGCAACCGTTAACAATAGATAATGAATCAGCCAACTTACGGTAACGTTGCATTTCCGTGCTTTCGTCATTCTTCATTGGCGGCTATCCTTCACGCGTGAATCGAAGCACTACTGAAATGACTGGATCTTTCGCCGATTCGCGGGCCAGTGAATGTTTGTCAGCAGGAGTGACTTTGTTACTGATGTTTCGAATGGCACAGACCATAGCTGCATCGTCTTCGCATTCCTCCCTGTCGAACTGGAAATCGTCAGTCGCAGGTAGACGACTCAGGACATCAGCATTTGCATGATCAGCTGTTTTGCAGAATTCAATTTGGTAATCAAATTGTCCCAACATGAGAGCCCAACGTGCCAATCTGTTTGCGGCGAGAATCGGTGTTTCTCTTCCGGGCCCAAACATGGCAATAAGTGGTCGATGATCTGTGACCAAGACAAGTGTCTTTAAGGTATTGGTATTAAAGGTATTGGTCCTTAAGGTATAAAGGTATTGGTAAAATTTCTTTAACCTGAAGATAATAGCCAGTGCTTCCTTCTGAATCTGACTGTAGTTCTTGTGGGATTCATTAAGAATTTTTGAGACGTTGCCAATTGGCCGCTCGCTTCCATCTGGATAGCAGTGAAACAATACTGCACCAATCCCAACGTTGGAAGCATCGCAAGCAACTCCTAATGGTCTTGATTCGCTATAATGATCCAGCACGTTTCAGAGGAAAGAAGTTGCTTTAGTCGATCGAATGCAGATTGTTGTTCTGCGTCCCATTTCCAGGGCGTCTTCTTCTTTGTAAGACGGAACCGTGGTTCGGAAATTGTAGCCAGGTTGGTAGGTAGGAACTTGGCGTAAAACTGTACCAAGCCCAAGAATGCTCTCCGACTGGACACGTCTTGTGGTGCCGGTGATTTGGGGAGATCGTCGACCTTTGGTCCTTTGGCGATTCCTTCTATCGACAGTAAGTGTCCAAGATATTCCACCCACGGTTGTGCAAACTGACATTTTTCCAGTCGGCAGCGGAGTCCTTTATTATCTAGACGCTGAAGTAATCGTCGAAGATTCCGCAGATGATCATTAGCATCTTTGCCACTGACCAAAATGTCATCCAGATAGACAGCAATACCAGGTAGATCTTGTGTAATCTGATCATGGTTTGCTGGAGCGGACTTGATACCAAACGGTAGTCGTTTTTGAAGAAGCACACCTTTGCGTGTATTGAGAGCAAGTTTCCTTTGACTTCTTGGGCCTAGTTTGATCTGGTTATACGCATCGGCCAGATCAATCTTTGTAAACCGGTATCCACCTCCTAGTTTACGTATAAGATCCTCCGGAAGAGGTAGCGGGTGTCGATGGTCTTTTAGCTGCCGGTTTGTACTGACAGAACAGTCACCACAAACACGCAATGCAGGCTTAGTCTCACCTGGAAGTGCCTTGCGAACGGGAACAACTGGCGTGCCGTATTCATTGAACTGAGTCGGCTCCCAAATTCCTTTAGCAATGCCGCTTTGGTACGCTTTCTCCAAATCGGCTTGGATGGCAAAAGGGACCGGTCTTGCTTTGCAGAAAATCGGGTGGGATTGTCGCTTGAATTCGACTTCTAGTTCAAAGTCTTTAAGGCATCCCAGTTCTGACTTCCAAAGGATGAGGAATTCTTCGCAGAGTTCTTTGCATTGGTCCCGCAGCTTAATGTCAGCCTTGAGATGACTAAACACTGCGTTGCAAGAAATTACATTGTCCATTGCCTTATCCACGGAGATTCCCAACTGTTTGGTTGCCTCTTGTCCCAAGAGGTTCAAGTCAGGAATGTCGGTTACCGTAAATCGAACGTCACAACCAAACTCTGACCCTTGGCAACGAGTATTCCTAACGAAAGTGCCTTTCACTGGCAAATCATGTTTGCTGGCGGTCTTATAGCGGCAGCAGGGGTTATCTAACTTCGTCCGTCCCAACCTATGCCAGTAGTCAGTGGATATGAAATTACCTGTAGTGACAGTATCCAACTCAAGCACGCACCGTTTGCTATCAATCTCTAGTGGTACTTTAACCTTTGGCATATTGTCGTGGGATTCCTTGACCGAGTTGATGAATTCGATTCTTTTCACGGAATTTTTGCTTGCCTTTGATGTGGAAAGCTTCTTTTTGCGGCAGACCTTCTCCAAATGACCTTTGAGATTGCAAAGGTTGCACTTAGCCTCTTTGAATCGGCAGTCGTTTGCCTTGTGGTTCGGTTGACCGCAGCGGTAGCAGGTTACCTTTGCCTTGCCCGAATCACTGAAATTCTCTGAGGAATCCATTGCATGGGGCTTGTGATGCTGCTTCACCTTATTTACCGACTTTGGCTTGGAGCTGTAGACGGTTTCTTTGGCGACTTTAGCGGCATCTTCCGTTTCAGTTGCTATTTCAATTGCGCGAGCGAAATTCAGTTCGTCGTCTTTGATCTTGAAAAGGGCCTTGAGAACGGCTTCATTGTTGATAGAGCAAATGAAGAGAGTGCGCAATGCCTCGTCATGGGGGTCCTTAATAGACGCAAAGCCGCGCGTTGCAGCGTCTTGGCGAATGCGCGCCGCCAGTTCCTGAATTGTTTCGCCGGGTTTGCGCCGCATATCGCTCCAGAACTTGAATCGTTCCCAGACGATGAAACGTTTTGGATCGAACTGATCTTTTATGAAGGTGACTATTTCGTTAAAAGTCAGTTCTTTGATATCAGTAGGAGGGGTCTTTTGAGCCGCGAGATTAACCAATAGCTTGTACGTAGTGGCTTATTGGTTCGTAAGAAATACTTGGGATTTCTTATTGTCCGAAACAGAATGAGCGCCCATGAAGGTGCAGAACCTAGCGTAATAATCGGTCCAAAGTTGAGACGTTGAATCAAAAGGAGGGAAGTTCGGAGTCGCCGTGGTGACCGTTGAAGTAGAAGTTAAAGTCGTACCTGACGTGATCTTCCCAAGTATACTTTCGAATCTTGTCTGATCGTCCTTCCGTTGTTGCTCCATCTTCAGCATCATTTCTTGTTGTTGCTGAAGTTGTTGCTGCATGAGTACCATCAGGTCTTTGAATTCGGCCATGATGCGGACTTCGATGTTGATCAATCCGTTGATTATGTGGCAGTCGATCGTAGTGTTGAACAAGATCCTACTCAGTGCGCCAGAAAGCTTCTGTTGTATTCCCAGAGGCGTAGATCTACGTTGAGTTGTAGAAAACAAACGTTTATTGGAAGCCAACAGAAGTAAGTGAACAAAACGTAGTAAACAAGACAGTAAAAGTAACGTTGAATCGAGACAGTAAGAAACAGTAAACTGAACAGTAATGAAACAGTACTTCAGCAGTAACTAAACAGTAACTCAAGTCGTGGTAAGCAACCGTCTTTAAATATAATCAAAGACTCTTCTAGAATAATCATGACGTCAGTCTTCGAAATCCGTAGAACATTCTAGATGAATCGAGATGCCGTCACTCCACGTGTGAGGATGTCATCGTACATCATAGGAGCTTCCAGAACAGGATCGAATGTAATTCCAAAATGATCTTGCGAAGCAAATCCATAACACAAAATACGGCATACGATGTTAAAATATGATCAATCGATAAAATACAGCATGGATTAATAAGCGAGACATGGATACGCGAAACGATGTTGCAACTGGACCACGGCACCAGGCATCGTGACACTCCTACCTCAAATGACTTCCTTCGTGTCCCTGGGCTATTTTAATGCCAAAATCATGAAAAATACGCTAACGGGCCGGAACGGTCCTGTTACACATTTAGTTCGTTCACAATGATGCCTAAAGCAAGTTTCAAGACTTAGAGCGCACTTTCAGTGAAATTTGTAACCGTGATCAGCACAGGGAAAAATTCTTCATAATTATAACTCAGGTGAATAAGATTGAACATTCGGATTTGTCACATTCACATAATTTTGTTTCGTATTCTACCTATCATCACGAGTAATCAGAGACTTCGGCTCGAAATTTTTTGCTTAGAATTCACACAAGAATTTTTGACCAGAGTTTAGAGATTTGTATGGCTATTCGAGAACGAAGGGAATGCCAGACGGCGGACGGAAAAATTCAACTCGAGAGGGCACGTAATCGCTGCGATCAAACTCTAAATTTTACGGTAATTATTCGTATATCGTCTACCTACATAATTCTAACTAGACCCTATCTTCCCATCATTACTTACATTGTTGATCGAAGCGGGGAGCAACAGCTACTACCCCTTCACGTGGCACTAGATGCCAATGTGGGTTCCTCTCCGATCATTCTCCGACCACCAGTCCATCGCGCGAAAAGAGAAAGAAAAACTAACACTCGTACAACACTAGCTAATGTAACCACGGAGCTGGTTAGTAAAGTCGACCGAAGTCTGTGGTGTCGAAGGCAGACTAATTCGAAGAAGCCGGACGTCACGTCCGACATCGGAAATTTTGTCTGACTTCGACACCAGGGAGCTGGTCAGTAAAGGCGACCGAACTCCGTGGTGTCGAAGTCTGACTAATTCGAAGAAGTCGAGCGTCACGCCCGACCTCGGAAATTTTGTCTGTACTTTAAGATAGTAGTTTCGGCGCGGTCGAATCACGTGGAACCTCCTGCCGCCCCTCATTTTTGAATTTTTGAAAGTTTAAAAGTTTTCGGATTTTCGATTACCGTAAACCAAAATTCCCGTTTGAGAGAGTCGGGGACAATGAATCTGCACCTGCAGAGTTGGGACAGAGGTCGAAATTTTCAACGAAATCATTATTTGTTTCTGGTGTCTTAATTCTGGTTCTGGTTTATAGTGTTTCTGGTTTCTTATTTACGCATGAAAGCCAGACGTCCCAAAATCAAAACAGTCATATTCTTTGAAATATTAATTATTAATATTTAATTTCTAAAATATTAATACTTGATAAATACGAGATTTATTATCCAGCCGTGAACCCGAATGTTTCCATCGTTGCCTTACACATACTACGTATTGAGCGTGCAAACACTGCACGTCGTTTGCGTTTAAATACGTTTGTCTAAACCAAGACTGATACGCATGCAAAGCTGCAAAGGAATTTTAGCCATCTTAACATCGCTTTGTTACACCCGCCGAATTGTGTCATCAGCTCCCATGCGTTCCGCATACTTTCCATTCATGACCGAGCAAACATTGCAAATTTGTATTTTAGTCTGGAATTTGTGTTTATTCTGATTCAAATTTCTCCATGGAACAGACACCGTTTTTTTCGGGCTTTCCAAGGGGGCACGCGCCACGGGACGGGGTCATCCCCGGGACCAGAGACGGGGCACCCACTGAGGAACCACCCTCATGGAAAGCATCCCCGCCCAACATCAATCGGGTAGCTGGCGGGCTTCAAACCAGCCCTCTGTCCCTCTCTATACAACTATATATACTGCCTAATCCGTAAAGCATGACTTTTATTCCACATTTGTGTTTATCATATATATACTACTATATTTTATTTATATAAATATATATATCTGGTCAATATATATATACTTCTAAACCGAAGTTTACCTGTTTATTATTATTAGTAATTTTAATAATTAATAAGTTTAATTAAAGGACAGAAGCAATGACCAAAGATAGAGAGGGAGGAGAGAAAAGGGACGAAAAGGGAGGAAAAGACAAAAAGCCATAAAAGAAAAGAAAAAAGGCGAAACAAATAGACTGCAACATAAAAGCAAGACGGCAGACAGAACGACAAACAAAAGAGGCGATCAAAAAGAGAGAAAAAGATTAACAGCGTGTGGGAACGGTCTGAGGGCAAAGGGTTCCAGGGAGAATTTCGGTAGGCTGGGTCTCAGGACGAAGAGTGTGTCCGAATGATACCACACACAAGGTGGTAGACGTAATATTGGGGCCTGACGCACTCGAGGTAATCTATGTATATTGTATTGTATAGGGAGCTTTAGCGGGCCCCCTCGAGTTAAAGGCTGGGCGGACTGATGCTGCCAGACGACCGTTGAACTCGCCATGAGGAAGCGGTTCAGAAAAGGACAGTACCCCTGTCTGAGTGAAATTTACAAAAGTGACAAAAGTTAAAACGACGAAAACAAAAAAGTTTCGACGAAAATGGGGACGCTATTACCGGCTGTTCCGAGCTAACAAGGTGGCGGGCAGAGATTAACCGGGTATTTGGAGAGATCTCGACGAGATGAATGAGATGAGAGGTGATTTGCTCACTTTCGAGTTGAGAACAAATTTTCGGAATTTTGTGCCAGCTAACAGAGTCATGCTATTTTAGAGCGTAGTTCAGCAAGTTATCACGGGCCAAAGGAGGGTCAGATAAAGACCCGCCGCACATCATTGGGTCCGCCAAGAATAGGCGAGCCGGAAGAGTTTCATATGATAGGATTTAGGGTCAGCGGAAAAATGTTATTTCATAAAATGAAGAAAACTAGATATCAATTTCTATAATATATGAAAGGAAAAGAACATAAAACGGAAGGGCACTTTACAGCGTCACGACGACTGGGCAGATTTAAACAGCAGTGTTTGTTCGAATCCTTGATGTCTGCCCACAAGATGACGTGTAAAACTTTGTCAGGGTACGAGTTCCAATTCCTAATGGATGAGTAAACGTAAGCTGCGCCCATTACCATCCTCTTTTGTCAAACGCAGTTGCCATTCGGTAGTTCACTGAACAAAAATTTCATTTTTGCATTATAGAACATAAATTAGTCAGCTTCATATTTCATACATTATAATTTGAAAATGTTCGCAGTGTTAATGCACAGGACCGAACTGCATTTGCCAATGGCGTTGTAGAACAGAAAAATATCGAAGTCAGATACGGCTATTGAAATCCTAGTTTTGTTCTCTAACACCGTTTTGTACATGGTGTCAAAAGAGGATGGTTGGTATCGCATCTTAAGTTTACACGTCGAAGCCGTGCCTGGTTCCTTCAGTTATTAAAATTATTCGAGTTTGTTGTTTTATTTTTTATTGCTCACCGATTAGCTTAACAACTGCGAAGTACTTGAGTTAAGCTATCGCAACGCCCAGTAGATTTGATATTTCGGCATTTAGCTGTCCCATGGCAAATTTGATCGCCTTTGCCGTTCGACTTCTGACGAACTGCGGAGAGGCCTCCTATTCCCGGAGGTCGTAATTTTGACACTACATGCTTAAGAGTATCGCACTAGAATTCTATGATCAAGTCAAAGTCCCTAGAAACCTAGAAGTTTGCTATAATCGATCCAATAATAGTATGTTTCTTTGTTTTTTGACACACTTCTTGAACTTACACAAAATAAATACGCGTCTTCAGCAATCCAAACGCGAAAAAACGGAAAGCGGTTACGCCCGGCACATATAAAAGCATAACATAATAACAGGCGATCAACGGACAACTTATGTACAAGTGGGCGGAAGCAATGCAGGCCCATGGCGCTATTGGGGTTAGGTTTGTGCGATTCAACCAGTATTAAGGTATTAGATAACAGCCTTTCAGGTATCTTGAAGTTCACAACGCACCTCGGTGGAAGTACGGGCCAATTTAACAGGCCCGAACGGCCGTTGCAAATATTCGCCATAAAGCTCAAAAACAGATCACTGTCTTATTGCTGAATTAAGATCTGTACACCCATAGGATAAACACCTAAGAGTGATAAATGCGTATGCATGTAGCTATGTATTGACGTATGATATATATGTATATCTACATCATGAAGTTTAGAGTAAAAAATAGTCCTAGATGCCCGAGATTAAAAGGTGATGAATACTATTTTGTTATCTTAAATATGACAATGAATGAAATTTTCCATTAGAAGGTATCACTCTGTATCTATATATCATTGCGTAATGGCTGTAAAGTTTTACGGGACACATTAAATTCCCCTTGTTGGTTTTCATTTCAAATGCAATGGTGTTGTTGAAGTTTAGTTGAGCAGAGAGACATGTAAGTTCCCTTGGGCTGTTGCAACGAAACTCTGAAGGTACAAATTTTGTTTGCAATTTTTGCGGACGTATGGCAGGTACCATTAAAACCATCAATGTTTCCGTTCCGGCCTGATACGCGGGCTTGTATCTCTATCAAGGTCCGTTATGAACTGGAAGATGCTTGAAAGGATTACGTTTAAAACTTGCGTACCCTAAAACCTGCTTGTCAGATAAGTTTGTTTATGTCACGTTATCCCATAGCGTTATGGGCCCGTCTTGCCTGTACATACATGTATATAACACGTCCCTTGTTTCGTTATGTTCGTACATGCTGCTCCCGTAACCGCTTTTGATGTTTTTATGTTCGTTCAATATAGCGAAATTTGGAAGTGATTGGGCTGAGAGTGCAAAATCAGAGAAGGGGCGCACCATCTTTTCAATATAGCCCTCATAGTCTCTGGACCCCCAGCCATCTCTTACTCCAAAATCGCCCCTTTTCAGGGATAACCTCATGATGATTCTAAATTATTGTTCTTTTTATTTGGATTTTTTGGGGTATAGAGGCTTTTTTGACAATTATTTTTCTTAAAGCTCCGCTCAAAATCGTCAATTCCCTAACCCCCCATGGACCAGTTGTTCCTGCTCTTTCCAATAGAAAAGGATTCAGGGCTCTAGCTCTTCAATGGGGTTCAGGAGAGGGGCCCAATTTCAGGGGTCGGATTATTTTTAGAAATATGGATTTTGGTTTTTTGACCTTTTTGGACATAACTTAATATTGGATTGACCGATTGGGCTCAAATTTGGATATGATATAGAAAATGCAATGGGCTATGCGATGATTACTGTCCGTCACAAGAAGATATTTCTCCCGATATCGGGAATGCAAGCGAAATATGGATATTTTGATGTTTGGAAATTAGGTTTAGACTGGGCTCAGTTTTTGGGTAAGCTTGAAGCTTAGGTTAGGGTATCCGGAAATACTGCACCGGCAAACGCCGGCGAGGAAGCACCAGTATAGTGCACCCAAAACCAACCAAAACAAATTTAAAATTAAATTATAATTAAAATTATTAACTAAATAATATTAATAATTTCAATATTAACCAAATATGGTGTATAAGTTAAAACAATAGAGTATGCTAGACATGTATGTAAATATAACATACAAATATATAATAAAAACAAAAATTTAGCTAAATTCGTAATTTTTACGAATTTCAGAATACATGTAAGTGTATAGATGTATAGCGATGCATTGTTTAAAGGTTTGGAGTTAAGCCGTGGTCCCGCCCTATCTTGGGCGAGGGTGCCATCCCGTCGGGTGGGGAGAACACATGTACTTTAGGGTGATCACATGTACTTTAGGATTATCATCGCAATTATTATGCTTTAAATTTATAAATAAAATATGATTATCGTATTCCAAAGTTATTAGTAAATCTGCGACATATACGTCTGAGAAAATGATCTTCACTTTCAGATTGTCTGGCCTGCCAGACGTAAACAACCCGATTAACTCTGCATATACATACGGGAAACAATGGCAGTGGGTTTAATTTTTCATGAAAACTTGGTTTAAATTGCAGATGTTTTATCTTCTATTACTCGGAGGATACAAGTTGAACCCTTTCATGCCGGAATTAATTTGTGTATCGTTCCATTTTTGACAAAGACAAGACGGCGCCGGGGATGGAACCCGGAACGTGCGGGTGAAACTTGTGTACGCAAACCACTGAGCTATTTGGAAGCTGTTGCTCGGTTCCTTAAGGAACCTAACAAGTGAGCGAATAAAAACGCACGTTCAAACGTACGACATACGACAAACGCAGTAAATACAACGACTCGCAATGTGCATTAGGTCCATTTGAACCTAGCGGGCATGAAAGGATTAAGCCGACTAGCTTGGTTTGAAGCCAACTGTCTTTAGACAGTCGGTTTACGGTAGTCAAAATTGAAAGGTTTTTGAATATGCCCGATGGGACGGACCACGGGAAATTAAGAAAAGAGATCGTTGGAAACTCGTCAACGGTTGTATAGTGACAAAACCGCTATCCTAACATACATGTAGATCTTCGACGTCAGGCGTGGCGACTTGAAATGTTGGATCGGTTTGGTTTTGACGTCACAGAGTTCTTTCAACTGTACTGACCGGATTTGTGTTTAGAATAGATAGTGTTCCACTGTTTTTGTGCTGTTTTCGTGAAGAGCAGCCGCTCGACAGATCGCCAAGAGATCCATTTTGGCGTCCAGTGCCACATAAAGGGTACAAGCTGGTGGCGTCCTCAGGGATCAAAGATGTAAGTATGGGTGGGGAGTTAGGACGATGTGAATGAGTTTAATTTCTCCAAGATTAAGTGCGTAGGTAGATTCTGCACAAATAACAACCATAAAATTTTGAGTTTGACAGTCGCAAGTAGGTGCCACCCACGAGTCAATTTCTCCGTCGCCGGAAGGTATTCCTCTTTCGTTTAGGAGCTGCTGCACCAGCTGAGTTCTGGAATTAGCGACGTCTGAACTGGATTCTTGTGCGAATATTAAATAGGGAAATTTTGATTGAAATCTCTCTGGTTCCCTGGATCATAGGCAGAACATAAATTAAACTGTTTGAATGCTATTGATCTACGTTTCAAGCTTATTGAGCTGAGGTAGGGTTCAGAATTTTCCTGATCTCATCACGGTTATAAATTTCCCTGACAGTGAATGTTTATTTTTGAAAGCTCGTTTGAAGCATCGGGAGGCAGAATTATTGTCACGTTTTCAATATTTAGTAGAATGTTCGGCGCTCAGACAGCGTATGAGGCTGAACGGATAGTGTTTTTGGCTATGGGACACGGGTTCGCACTATGTCCCAGGACGGGAATGTGGAAATAGTATTGCTAAGTGTAATTAAGAAAAAATGGATCGAAGTCCCGCTCTTGAGCCAGGGCCATTGTGAAAATTTCTAGGACCATAAGTAAACCTGAGTGTAATGGAATTATGTTTCGATCGTAGCTATTTTTACATGGCGCTGCTTGATTTCGATGTTTTTTCGTTGATACTGTTGGTTCTTTTGCATGATTACTCGCCTTCATAAAACTGGTTTAATGCATCAATTTGGTAATATTTTGTTTTGGTAATAATGTTCGGGTTTTCGGATAATAATTTCATGCTTACATGCATGACTTACTCTAACTAAAACAATTGATAGTAATACGAACCAAGGACTAATTAAATCGCATCCTCTCTAAATAATACTGGGTTTATGTAGTACTTTAATATTTAGGTTATGTATTACGTCGAGCAAATTAGTGAAATGTCTAGAGATCGCATCCGGATGTCATGATTTCCAAATACACTCATGGTTCGTTGGTGATCCCAGCAGTTTTAAAGCGGATATATTCAACCTAGTATGTAGCCCCTAGGGCGACACTGAGTTTTTCGCTATAGTATAGGTCACCCCTGTTTGCTTTTGGGAGCATGGATGCGTGTGGAAGAAATCCGTGCACGTTGAGGACAAGATGAATGAGTCATCGTGCCCTCAACTCAAATAAATAAGTTGCAAAAGTCCCATGAAGGGCATCGCGACTTATTGCTAAATTATCTAGGCATATCGTCGCGCAAGATACTAACCAGGAATGAAGAGTTAGGTTTATGTTATTTCCCTATTGCATAGGATTTTGTCAGACCGTGCGCTACGTCAGACTATGTCTATAGTGTCGCCCTATACGGTGTAAAACTATGCGTCTTGTAGGATTTAAATTTACGTCAAATTATAAATTTCTTAGGTCGGTAAGCCTTGCCTTAGATTGTCGTTATTTTGCTTAGCAGCACGGTCGAAACCAACGCACAACGGTTTTAGGTTCAAAAACTTGTGGAGTTTCATTGCAGTTGCATGTTGTAATATGACTGGTAGTACTTTTAGGACTGCGTAATTAGGATTCGTCTATGATAACATCACGGACTGGCAAGTAATAAAAAGAGATTATAGTGATGCGGGAAGTCCTGAATACCGAATAGGGACGTGAAGTGATCTAAAACATTGGTAGGAACAGGGTTAGGTTAAAATTGGGGACAAAACACAATATCTACGACACGCCCCCACCCTTGAAATTGGCTCGATTCTGAGAAAAGTTTGTTCTCAGACCCGATTGGAGCAAATTCATCATATTTTTGCTGAGTGACTGGATCGCTAACTTTTTGAATTTTTACGCATTTTTGCGTCATGGGCCCTAAGGGCAGTCACATTTCCGGATTTCACACATTTATATATACTGGTTTCGAGGCGTATATTCATATTTCTCTTTTTTCTGTCATCATAGGTGTTTTGCTCCCGTGATGACAGAGGTGTTCGCTCGCTCTGATACCTCGAACGCATTCGCGACATATCAAAAATACGAGCGTGCAGTAGAAATTGTACTGCAAACATGCGCACACACGAACAATAATATTGAAAAACGAAGGAAAAGAGATGGGAAGACTAAGATGGAGGAAAGTAAAATTTGGTATTTCAAGCGTAAGTGGCGAATCGGAAGGTCATGTTGGTAGGTTAGAAGTTTATAGGCTAATACTAAGACTTGGTAGAACCGAGTGCGATAAATACCAAAATGAGATTTTGTTCCAACTTTGCAGTACGCCCATTCTCCACCCAAGAATAGAACAAATGCTCCCATAGTCTTTTAACATAGGTTAGGAGCCGTTCTACCATATAAATTCACTAAAATACATCGGCACTTCAAATTCATCTATATTAGGCAATTCGAAATGGACACCATTTTTGCCCTCCCCTTAAGTATGCATTTTGGACGATATTTGGATATATATCTAGAGCCCTTTAAGTCAAAAGAATTCCCTTCACCTTTTTTGAATAGCCCGACAACTGTAGTATCACAGTAGGTAATTAGTTTTGAGAAATGCAAAGTATACAGCCATTAGAAAATACATTCATAAACTCAACATAAACTTCCCCCATATAAAATACAATTTTGAGCCAAACTTAGACGCTTATGTCCATTGCATTTTTGGTCGGAGGATGGCGCCTTCAGGCTTGCCGGATAGCTTGATATACCCGTAATAATTTAGTTTCGAAATATTACTTGTATTCGTTACGAAATGCTAACACAAACTTGACATCAAACGCCCCCATAGTACCGACAATCTTTCGACCAGCTTTGGGTGAGTATTTCCATAGTATTTTCGGTTGCAAAAATGTCCCTTCAAGGTTTTTGGATAGGTAGAGCATGAAACCTTCCAGTGAACCCATTAGTTCCGCTTAACTACTTAGGACCGTCGGAAAATCAGACAACAAAATTAACATAAAATACCCCCCTCCGAGTATAAATTTAAGCCAACTTTGGCTTACGAGTCATTCAAGATAACGTGTGTGCAGCGTGTCAGGTTATGGTCCCACGGTAAGCCACGACTATAGGCAATAATCCGTTAGAGTCACAGCTCACGCTCAATGAACAATGACAGAGTGTCACAGCGGACATTTTAATTTGTCACCTGTCGTCGAGATCGCCTTATGAAAGTTGTCTAAGAGTACCACGATGGACACCGTTTTGCACATAATCAGTATTAAACGAGTTTTAATATAACCACTCTCGAGTACAGGGGACGAATGAAATTGTTCGCTGTGACACTCAGTCATTGTCCATTGAGTGTCAACAGTGACACTAACGCATTATTTAACTGTAGTCGCTGCTGACTGTAGGACAATGGTGTGACAAGCTGCACACACGTTATCTTGAATGTCTCATTAGTGCGACAATAGTGATAAAGCTCAGACGAGGGCCACCAGGCCATTCGGCAAAAGATAGGATTCGCACTTCCACGATAGATTATCGAATTGAACCTAGGGTAGAAATCAAGCGAGGGTTGAGATGCAAAACGTGATATAATCTTGGCCCATTGAGAAACACCTTGAACGTAAACCATGGTGTGGATATATATGCAGCATGATGAGAACCGGAGAGCCCATTTGATAGCATAGGAGAGTGGGTACTATACCGACTAGCTAGTTCACAATAGTGGGATCAGAATGCGAGGGTAGGAAAGCATTAGCTACAGGAAACTAAACAAGTAATGGTGCATAAGGTTCGCACTTGGATCATTATGGATGCAAGGATATCATAGAAACATTGAGATTTGGCAGCAAACAGTTGTCGGTGGTGCAGTACAACTTAGAACAAGCACTCGTATAACACAACTGACGCGGTTCCCGGACTAAACGAGATCCCTTGACTGATGTCGCCACTTGGGACATGCTTAACGGTGTTACAGAGTACCATAGTAGACACAGGTTTGTCAGCTATATGGTCATCAGAGTCCAGTAAGGAGTAGTAATGTCAATGACAACCAAATTTCATGAGATGGTCAAGTTCAAAAATGGCTATAGACAAGTTTACTATCCTGGGAATACCCTCAGGTTACATAAAATTGGCTTGGTCGGAATGATTGAAATGTCGCTTGCCAATGAGCATATACTCGCCTTATTAGTAATTAAAGATTTCGTAGAATCTTAACTTTGCACCCGTTACTAGTTGCATGACGTAGTAGCCACCGTTACTAGATCAGGCATTTGGTGGTCTTGGTATTTGCCACCTAGGAGATCGGGAGCATAGATAGATGACAGATGCTTCTAGCCACACAAAAACTGAGAAACCATCGTACTCCGAAACCGAAATGACTTCATGAACACAGCAGATATCTTAGGTAGTGATAGTAGGCTATTCATGACCTTAATCTCAATTTTATTCAGGCACGCACTGAATTCACTGCACGCTACAGTGGTACGCTTTGACTTATAAAAAACGATGTTTTAGGTAGATACGTTTTGGTCAAGTATAAACAATGCTTAGTAGGGAACCACATACGATCGAACAGGCTCTGGGTATACTCGTAAACTTCCAACGTAAAATTTGCTGATGTATAGCCTGAGCAACAAAAATTGCGCCTGCCAATACCCATATCGACTGGCGAACGTGCGAAACGAAGATGGAGGTACGATTTCAAACTGTAAGGTAATCAACTAGGAAAATCCAAATTTACTAGGTTTGATTCGAGTTTCATGCAGTGGTTGTACGTTCTCAGCATTAGGACACGGTAGTCACAACTTGAGCTTGCTGAGCTTGAAGGCTTCAAGCATCAATTACTGTAAATGTGCGACATCAAAATTCGCGACGTATTAGAAAATCAATATTAAACGTTCGCGATAACTTGACATATTGAACCATGATGACAAAATTTAGCAAGGTTATACTAATACTTTTTAAAATTATCACTATTACTGTTTATTGTTGCGCCCAATTGACGAAAAATTAACGACAGTAAATATTGTTTTAGTCCCGAAGTGGCTTCGGCAAATACAATGGCCAATCACATTCCAGTGGCATAGGCGATGGTTGCCCTGGACAATCGTGACGTTGATTGTGCCATTGCGTAACAAATCGAAGTTCATCCAAGAATGCAACAGGAAATTGCTGCCGCGTTTGTCTTGAAACTTGTTTAACCAACTGATGTAACTGTTCCCGTTGCTCGCGTGCGGGTTCTCCATGCGTTTGTTGGTTATTTAGTTAATTTTCAAAAGTGTCAAGTTCGTCGCGTAGACGCTGATAATCCGAGTTCGGGAAAACCACGAATGCGAGCTATTTGGCTCGAGATGCCAGTTCGTGTATCGGCATAGCGTCGCATATCTCGTTGAACGTCACTTTCCCATTTACGTCGACTAAAACCAATGAAGAGCAATCGTGGAAAATATTGCACTGCGATACTGCGCCTTCGCAGCATTTCGTAAACGAATCCACGCACTGCATACGCCAATCGACGTATGAATAGATCATATAGTTCCGGTGTAACCGTAACATCCCATTGTTTTTGAAAAACGATACTCCGGACGCGCTCTTCCCATTTGAAGAAAATGTCAATTAAATCGCGTTCAGTAATATGCCGTCCACGCTCACCTAGCTGCTTGAATTCTCGTTTCAATTCATCGCGCAAATGATGATGCAACATGTTCATACGTTGTGGCATCGGTTCATAGGACAGAGTTTGGTAAAACGGGAAGTAATGGTAAATTAATCGGTTACCAAACGGCGTAACACGACCAGTTCGTAGGTCATTACCATTAAACTGTAATGAAGTCGTTTCTATCCCGCTTCGCCGTTCGCTCAGTAGCGCTAATTGACCGGCATCATGTTGCGCCGACGCTGGTTGCACGGGTGGTGGCACTTCCGCTATAGCAGTCGCTCCTTGTTCCCTTGACGCTGTTGGAACCGTTTTCGTGGGCGTAACGGCCGAAGCTTCCTCAAAAATTTCCACAACACTGACTTTTCGTTGTGTTTCGGTAGCCACCGGTAACGTTGATACGGTTAGCGTTGACGTAAAAGACGGCGCAAAAGGTGCTGCCGATGTTGATTGTTGCTCCTCATGATAAACTACTTCCTGTCGCTGTCGTGGTCGTGGTCCAGCTAATGATAAGGCACGTTGTTTACCTCGTTGTCGTCGTCTCGCTTCACGATCACTATTGCTGGATTCGCTGGTCCTTTTTCGTAGTCGTCGCGACGTTCAGCGCGCCCTTGACGACTCGCAGTTCGTTGCGTTTTCTTCTTAGTTTGCGTCCCTCGGGTTTTGCGTTCCGGTGACTCTCTCTCCCGTAATCGAAGTTTGAGTTCAGCATTTTGACGATGTACGTGCTCAAGTTCTATCTCAAGTCCTCCTAACAATGTTGTACCATATGGCGTAGGGTCTTGTCGAATACGTCCAGTGAACAGAAAGAAAAATCGTCGTAATCTATATCGACGACCTACTGCTGCCTGCAAACCCATTGAATTAGCGTGTGGAAACGGCTGGCTATATGGCAGATATCGCACGTTCCAAAACCCTTCATCATTATTCATTGCCCACCATATTTTGAGTCGTGCGTCTGACGCAATACACGCGTATAACGCTGCATGCATATCTGGACCAAGCGCCATTAAATCAAAAATGATAACGACTCCTTCAATCGTGGCGACTTGCAATGTAGTCGCTGCTGTACGTTGCCAACCTGCAGCATAAGCTAACCATTTTGGATCGACCCATAGTCTCGCATTACGTGGTAACCATCGCCAGCAGACGTCAAACGGATCCTTCTCATGCGTGTCCAAATATTTCTCCCACGCTTCTCGAAACTGCTGCTGTTGCCGATAGCTGATATTTACACCCTCCATATCACACGCTATTAAATTGGTAGCTGAACCCTCAATAATGCATATCGCTGACTCAATTTGGTCACGGGAGTCTACCGCAACAACACTAGCAGGGTGCATCCACTCTCGACCCACCATTCCTGAACGACTAGTCCACGCGTATAGATTCCATACTGGATGGTTACGATCCCTCCACGGTGGACCTTGCTGTTCTTCTGACCACGTTAACTGTGACTCTATCCCGTTAAGCGAACGCTCAAGAGGGTTATCCCCATGTTCAGACTCTAGGTCGGACAGACAATCAGAAGCTTCTGAGGACCCAGTTTCACTGTCGCTATCCCAATTCGAGTCCGCCATTTCAGCAATTGTAGCGACGTTGTAATCGTCGAAGACGTAGAATTGTTCGTTGAGTAACGCAAAATATAACAATTGTTATTATTGTTATTTATTATATACAACGTACCGTAGCTTAAATAGCGGGTAACAATTGACGATCGCTTAGAATCTAAAATGTAATAATTGTTTATAACAGTTTATCGAGCACACCATTAGAAAGCCACCATGTCGAACACTCCATTATTAACACTCCATTTACGTAGCGCGCACCTTCCATTCTCCATTACTCCGAAGAAATTAGAAGATTTTCATAGGCATACTCTGCTACAGATCTCCACCCAAAAATTGGCTCGCCACTACAACACTATCGATCCCAAAATTAGCACTCCGTCATTACCAAAGAACTATTGCTACGCTACACTATGCATTGTTCATTCCGTTTGATAGCGGAAGACAGAAGTAGAAGTAAAAACAAATCAATTTACCCGTTCACGTACACAATCGTCGAACACACGCTGGGCAATACCATAGCGTCGTTTCGGGTTCTTTCTCTAATTCCACGCAACGGAAATGATACCATTCGAGGTAGTAGTCGCATTCGATCCAATTGACGTCGTCATCACCTGTTCGAAGGTCTTCTTCGTAACTTTGGCCACACTTACCACAAAACCAATCGATTTCTTCGCTATCGATTTCGATCGCGCGTAAACGTTGCTCATACTCCAAATAATCGCGCTGCTCACCACCAAAATGTTTAAACAGACTTTTATTATAAGTCTTACTTTTGCGTCTCACATCACCTAAACGCACTGCTTCCAAATTAGAACCTTGTACCTTGACTACTCGATATAGTCGCTCGAAATTTGGGTGAAATTTATTGGTGATCCTACGAGAATCGATTTTCTCCGGCCTTCGCATTAACACTACATCACCTGGCAAAAAGTCACGAATGCATGCTCTCCGATCAAAATATCGCTTATAAGAGTCCTGGGCTAAACGTACGGACTTACTAGCTTCCTTCCAAGTGCTAGTCAACATATTCAACAGTTTTTGTACATGTCGGTCTGGACTTCCACCTTCCGTTACGGACAATAACGGGTTTTCTCCTGGTAAATCCGGGTCACGACCATGCATCATGAAAAACTTGGTTTGACCCGTTGACACGTGTACCGTAGTTCGGTACGCAAAAAGTACGCTGTCGACGTAGGTGTCCCAATTATTTGGTTCCAATTCAGTGAGTGGCTTGATCATGGCCACCAACGTTTGGTTCCATCGTTCAACCAAACCATTACACTGATGATGATACGGTATAGCAAGCACCGTTCGACTACCTAACTTGGCTGCGTCTGACGTGAATAATTCAGACGGGAACGCGGGTCCTTGATCAGACAAAATTATACGTGGAACACCGTGTCTAGGTACTATCTTGTTCAATAATAAGTCGACAATGGTCTTAGCGGTCTGGTCAGGTGTGGCAAATGCTTCCGGCCACTTAGTGAAATAGTCTATAAAATTGACAATGTATTTGTTTCCAGATCGTGTGACGGTAATGGACCTATCACATCTACACCTACCATATGAAACGGTGCCATCGCAGGAATTGGTCGTAACGGATTGGTCGATTCGGACCAGGTTTAAGTCGCGCACATGGCACACATGCGTTAATAAACGCTTCGAGGTCTTTCTTCATTGTGACCCAATAAAACTTCCGTTGAAGTTTCGATAAAGCTCGATTATAACCTACATGACCTGCGTATTTAGTCGTGTGAGCTTGTTCCATAACAACTACTCGAAATTCCTTGGGTAGTACCAAACGAAATTCGCACGCTTCTGCGCGAACAGGTCTGCGTTTCCGGCTTACGTAGTACAAAATACCATGTCGGACATGGAACCTATTTTTTTGTAATAAGATCTGGCGTTGCAAGTCTTCCGCCAACTCAGGATCCAATTCTTGATCTTCAAGGAAACGACCATTCCTAGTGTAAACAGATCCAAAGATTGTGCACGTCGAATTACCTCCGTTTCCCATGGCGGACCTATGGCAAAATAGTCATTCAGATCACGTTCCACTACAGGCGCTACTACCTGTATCCCACTTGGACCAGGCTGTGGATCGTTTATTTCGTCGTTTTCGTCAGTCACTGCGTTAGGGCTTTGCGTAACTACACCCACAATCTTTAAAAGATTCGATTCCCATTTCACTAACGCTTCGTTAAGATATTCCTTATCCCGTTTCCGGTCTACTTTCGAATTATCAACCGATTCTCTATTTGGCGTCGATTTCAAAATCGGCAGACGTGACATTGCGTCAGCGTTAAAGTGTTGTCTACCAGGTTTGTAGACTACTTCATAGTCGAATTCTTGAATTCTCGTTACAAAACGCAATAACCGTGCTGTTAACAAATCGATAGAACGCGTTTTCATCAAAATTTGTACTAAGGGAGCGTGATCCGTCACAATCGTGGTAAAACTACAAAATAAATATGGCCGAAATTGCACCATACGTATTACTGCCAAACATTCTTTTTCAGTCACGCTGTACCTTGTTTCAGCATCGTGCAATTTTCGACCACCGTAATGAATTACTCGTTCTTTGCCATCTTCGCCACATTGTGTCAAAATCAACCCATCTTCGTTACTAGCATCGGTGTACAACTGAAATGGTTTCGCTGGGTTAGGATACGCTAAGATAGGCGCCGTAGTTAATGTCACTTTTAGCTTATCAAAGGCGATTTGGCACTGTTCCGTCCAACGTGATTCTATCGAATTAAACTTACTCGGTCTTTTTGTCAATTCATGCAATGGAGCAGCGAGGAGACAATATCCCTCAATAAATTGACGGTAATAACCGGTCAACCCTAAGAACGAACGTACTTCCGTAACGTTTTGGGGTCGTTCGCACTCCAAAATCTTTTGGACTTTCGCTGGATCTGGGGCAATTCCGCTTTCCGACACTACATGACCTAGGAACAATACTTCCCGTCGTACGAAGTCACATTTCCTGCCCTTAATAGACAAATAGACGATTGAACACACATTGGATATCCCATAAATGCTCTTCGAACGTTGGCGAGAACATGATGACATCGTCAATGTAACACAGGCAAAATTCTAGTAAGTAACCTGACAAGACCATTTGCATCATCCTTTGAAACATAGCAGGTGCGTTAGTTAAACCAAAGGGCATTACCTTGAATTGGAATCAACCTTCATGACAAACAAAGGCGGTTTTTTCGACATCCTCAGGTTCCATTTCTACCTGCCAATACCCAGATTTCGAATCTAACGTTGTGAAGTACTTAGCACCTTTAAGGGCATTTAACGTATCGTCAATTCGTGGAAGCGGAAAACTATCCTTCTTAGTTACACCGTTCAACATACGATAATCGATACAAAATCGCATATCTCCAGTCTTTTTCTGGACGAAAACAACAGGAGATGCCCAAGGACTCATTAATGGCTGAATCGCATCATCATCCAGCATAGCCCGCACTTGTTTACAGATTTCCTCACGATGCACGTAAGGTGCACGTCGCATTCGTTGTTGAATGGGTTTGGTATCTCCAGTAGCAATAGGGTGTCGCAAAACATGCGTTCGGGTGTGGTGGAACTTCCGAAAACATCGCTATTGCGTTCCAACAACCTCGCTAAAATCCGAACTTCGGTCTTGGTAGCAACAGCTTCCTTTAGGGACACACCCTCTGGTAATTCCGCTTCTTTATCTAGCGTTATTTCCGCTGCTAACTCCCTATATAAGCGTTTAGCTTCCTTCGCTCTAATCTGAATCTTATTGGTAACAGCCTTAGAATAATCGACATCAGTTATCGCTGGTTTTTCCGTCGACGTGACAGCAACAGTATCCACTATCTCGGTAACGTGCGACATCACGTCATCAACTTTTACCTTTTATATGACTGCTGTTCTAGATTTGTAACAGATACCCAAGCCATACCCCCTTGTACTTCAACTACAGCATTTGGACAAAGTATGGGTCGCTTAAATCGCATATCCGTATCAGAGTCTACCATAACACTCTGCCCATTGAAGTTGGCCGTATCGATGTTACAAGGTACTAGTTTAGTACTGTCCGGTGGAATCTCAGTATCGACAGATACCGTGCTGACATGGAAAGCACCTACAGGAACACTTAGGGGTTTCTCAAATGCCGGCAATTTTTCTGTATCTGTCTCCTCAGATGTCGTTTCCTTACGTTGAACTAACGACCATGACCTTACTAGGGTGTTGTTTTTTTTTGTTTGTGTGTGGGTGTTGTGTGTTTTGTGTTGTGTTGGTTTTTTGTGTTTTTGTGGGTTTTGGTTGGGTGTGTTAGTGTTATGGGTTTTTTTTTTTTTTTTTTTTTTTTTTTTTTTCTTTTTTTTTTGTTTATCACCAACCAGAATTCGCATTTTCTGGTAATTAATTATGGTTTGGAATTTCCGTAACATGTCGTCTCCAATAACACTGGCGACTGGCATATCAGGTACGACATGGATTTGCACGTATTTTGACTGCTCCCCGAAATGTACCAATGCTTCGAACCATCCCAGGGTCTTACTAGCTGGGGAACCATCGAAAGCGAATACTTGGATCACTTCGGAATTTAACTTATATCGACTGAAACTTTCCTCATAGACTTCTTGGAACATGATTGTCATTTGGGCTCCAGTATCCACTAGTCTCCGTTATTTATACGAATCAATTTTCCAACATAGAAACATGACTTGGGAGGACCAGCTAACATCTCTACCTGCGCTATCGAAACCTGCATATCATGTTGAAGTTCCGAATTCTTATCAAACGCTGGCTCAGAAACTTTGTCTACCAGTACTTTCCGACGTGAATTTTTGGGCAACACTATTCGTGATAATAAATGCGCGAAGTTTCAGAACCATTCACCTTCCTATCCAGCTTCAAATGAGAAATAATGTCGTTCATTCGCCCATCTATGCGACGTTCTACATCACTCATCTGGCGAGCCAGTATTTCCACAGCTGCTGATTGTACTGCCTTAGATTCCGGGCGACTTGGATTATCGCCAGCTAATTGCTTTTCCACATTCACAGATCGTTGACGACAATCACGGGCAAAGTGACCTGGTTTACCACATACGAAACACTTGCACAGTTCTTTAGGCGTTGTGGATTCAGCGCTATTTGACGAACGTTGCACGGGCGATGATCGAGAAGCAACTTCTCTCACTACGGTGTTGTTGACGAAGGCGTGTATCACGGTATGGGCATCGCGCGCGAACATGCCCGGTGGCACCACAGTCATAACATACAATTGAGGACGCAGAAGTTCGTTCCACAACGCGAGTATTTCTCTAGTCATTGCTTTGGTTTCCGCTACGCATGCGCATTGGAGCCTGCAGACCCTTGCTCATTCGCGGTATCGTTCCGTTACTAGCACTAGCGTTTTGGCTCGGTCTCCGAGACCGTTGAGGAACCGATCTATTTGTGGATCGTGGCAGAGTCCGATCTTCCTCGGGTCCCGATAGTAATTTTTCTGTGCGCTCAATGTGGACCGCTAGACGTTTCAACTCGTTAAAAGTCCATTGGTCACCATGGATCAAACGTGAACGTAACCCACGTCGTATGCCTCGTAAAAACGTATTGCGCAACAAATTAGCAGCATGCTTATCACCAAGCTCCAACGGAACGATTCGTTTACGTTACTGTAACTCCAACTCATCAGCAAAATCTGCTACTGACCCTTTTTGACTCATTTGTTGGAACCTCTGAACTTCGTCTACGAATTCTCGGCTTTCTGCGAATCGTTCGTACAACTCCTACACTAAGTCTTCATACATCTCTGGCGCTTCTGGACCAGTCATTAACAACTCAATAAAACTGCGAGCTGCATCCGTTAGTTTCTTACGCAATGTACGAAATTTGTCGCTTGACTTGTCTATACCTGCCAATTCGAACTCAGCTTCTAGCCTACGAAAATACGTCGTAAAATCTGATGTGCCATCGTACCTTTCAATATTTACAGGCCCTTTCGGAGGCGGCACGTTAACCACAACAGACGGCATAGTAGGAGCAACCGCGGCAACAGGCGCAGAGTTAGCAACATCAGCAGCCGTTTGTGTACACGCAGACGTAGCTATAGCTGCTCGAGTATTAGACCCAGCCAACACTGTATGGACTGAAGCTGGAACTGACATAGCTGGAGCTGACACACGTGCACGTGGAGATGCAACAACCGCCGACATAACGTCGCAAGACAAAACCGGTATAGCTGTCAAGGGTACCGATAGTCGAGATGGTGCAGCCTCAACTGGACCTACTACCGGGAACCTAGGCTCACAACCCAGACGCGCTTTTGGCCTAGTATCTGCATCCACCACAGTGGCGTCCATGTAAACTGAGTCTTCGATTTCTATTTCAGATGTTAAAGCCGACACAGGAGCCATAACTATCAGGTCTCGCAACTGGTTAAGATTACCCCGCATCTCGTTCATTTGTTCGTGTATGTCACTATTTTGTCGTTCTATTTGCTCATGTAGATCATTATTTTGTCGTACCATAAAATTTTGGGATTTGCGTTCGCGCTCCATTGTATCTATCATGATTTTGTCATATTGACGACTAGAGTCACGTACTAAGTCAGTTATCTCATCGTATTTAGGACTTGTGTCAACTAAGCTTACCTCCACCCGACGTAAAGTCGCTTCCAACGGGGTAACGCCACTCATAGATGTAGTCCGCCATCCGTAGCTGAAGGCAACGGGGTACTTACTATCTATTCATATCGTCCACTGTAGACCATTGGCTATATCATCCGGCAGGTAACAAAGCCGCCGTACCATCCATGATGCGAAAATTTTAAAGACTTCACAGCAAGTCACAGTCAACGCTAGGACACTCACAAATCCGCGCTGTAACGGGTGGAAAGTAACGCTAATAAAATGCCAACAAATACCACCACTAACCACAAACCAATCCAATCCGGCAAACGTACCAACGGGATCTTCACAGAAATAGCATTGGCCTTGCCTCGTCATGGCCACCATGTCGCAGCTTTTGATTCTTTTATCTAGCCGCTCCTTCCGTGCTACGCGACGCTCCGATCCCAACGCCACTACAATACACAATATCTACAGAGAATTAAAATCCTGGCCACCAAACACCGGGCCTAGCTATGGGGTGCGCGAATTCGTGGTCTGGTCGTACCAGGCAAGTGGTGATAAATAAATCCCAGTATCTTCTACTTTAGAAAGGCTTAAACAACTTTAACTGCTCAGCAACTACCGATGTAACTTTATTACGCTCTTTTTGAGATATCAACAACAGCCGGATAGTAGTAATTATTTATTCGTTATTCTCGCGCAGTGCCAATTTGTGCTGAGACCCTCGACGACTAAGTCGATTTCACTGGTTTTCGTAGAAACAACGAGGGTGAGCTGGTGCGCCCAACTAAGGCATTAGCCCTCTCGAGTTCAGAATCGAAGCTCCTATGCAATGGCACTCCGCCTGTTTACCAATAACACAAATAAGACACCAGTATTACACGACACTTTTACCAACCAGAAAATCCGTATACTAAGCAGTCGATCAATTTTGAACTGCTCTCACGCAACTGAATCTCCGCAAACGTAATATCGCGTAGGAACCTAGATGCATTTGAATCAACACCACAAACGACTCAGGAATCGCACAGACTCACTGCCCTAATTGGAACAATTGATCATCGCACTCTCTTTCTTTTTATCCGAAAGTCTGTTCCGTTAAACAACCTATCTAACAAAAACTACTCGTTGTTAATAACGGATTCACTACTAAGGAAGCTTATTGAAATGCATATACGCCACCTAATAACACACAAGCTCACGAACACGCTCTACTAAGGCCAATAAGTGTCGATATGCCATCGCTGAATTGTTTCCAACGGCGGTTTTTACCCTTTCATATACCATATATTAAATAAACAACCAGTAATTAATACAGATACAAGTCCACCACAATATTTCACCTTCGCATGAGGCATCCACTAGCCTATGCGTCGAATAATGTACAAGCGCACTGTACTAATTAAACGTACATTTCCGCATCCATGGATATCACCGTTTGATTTTATACTTGATAATCTCGTAACTTACGGTGTGATATGGCAACTTCGAACGCAAGATTCCACGTAGTTAAACTGTAACAGGCTCGTTCCGGCCCGTTACGTTTATCTTTCATGATTTCGGCGTCAAAAGTGCTTACACGCACCTTAAATCGAACCAGACACAGTTACGGGAACTAAGTTTTCATGTGTTGCCGGGTGCCATGGTCGTTGGTAATTGTTTTGGTAATATTGCTGTCTTGGTGTATCTATGCTGTTATAAACGCGTTTTTGCCATTATTTTTATGCCTTGCATGTTTTATAATGATTGTATAGCATGTGGGACGGACTCACTCAGGTACTCAGGACGTTTGACTACGGCGAAGGTTCAAATTTAGAAGAGAACAGGAAAGAGCCTTTAACTGGCGCTAAAATAAGGAATCTCAACGGAACTCGACTGCTTCTCCCTAGTTCCCCATTGAAATATCAAAATTTAGACCGTCCGGGAATAGGAGGCCTTTGACAATCTAAGGGGAAGGGAAGTGATCAGAATCAAGACCATCAAGTTTACCTGGTTTGAGCGAACCACGGCTTAATGGTCGCAAAAGTAAGCTGAAACAAGTGGGTTACGGTAGTTTCCGATTATTCGGAAATAACGGACCTCGGGCCTGTTTATCGGCCCGTAACCGTCCAACGGTTCAGATTTACCGGAAATGCCCCGAGTACTTTTCGGTAGAGAATTTTCAGGGCTCTTGAACGAGCCCAAGACATCGCAAATCGCTGGAGGATTTCACGAGATATCCTGGGGACAAATAGGTGAACATTCAATTAACAGCCAATACTTACGCTAGGTTTGGCTGGTGACCAGGGTTCCGAGTGGACCTGTTATAGGCCTATATGGAAATATAATTATGCATACGTATGTATATTGCGTGATCCTCGTGTCTCGGTATGTCTATTTTCCCGCCCCCCACCGTATCGGAACCTTTATTTTTATAGCATCCGTTGACGCCCAAAATTGCCTGACCCGCACCCTAACAACTGGTTTTTCTGGTAACCATCAGATCATTGATTGGAAGTACGCGTGTTTCTAAGCAGTGTACCCATTTAGGCATCTGACGAGGCCAGGCGGGTCTCGATCTGACCAGCCCTCCCGCTGCCATATAGCTGACTTCCCTGTTTTATAATGCTCCACGAAAATTCAACATAAAATCCCTTCAGTCTGTACCAACTCCGTAGTTGACCACAGACCCTAAACGTGCTCAGGCGACCCCTCATTTGATTTGTCTGCTCCTGGCGAGCACAACGATATCCGGCGGGTCTTTGTCCGCCTTCGCGTTAGCCTCTTATGACCGATAAAGTGCCCCCCCAATTTGGCCTACCGCCTGCAGGTGGGTACAGACCGACCGAAAATTTTAACCCCAACTCAAAGGTAGGCATAATGCCCCTCATTGCATTCGTCGCGTCGAGACATCTTCAAAGATGCCCGGCGGGTCTCCGTCCGGCGCCCCGTTAACCCGGGACGGCCGAAAACGTGCCCCCCACCTTTACCGACACTCTCTTTATTAGGCGTGATTTTAGTGCCCCTCTACCTGCTGCCGTTAAGGTAGGGAAAACACCCCTCGTTTGAATCGCCTTCCTAAGGCGAGTTCAACGATGCCCGGCGGGCGTCGCTCCGCCCAACCGTTAGAGCGGGAGAGCCCGCTGAAACCCCGTATGCTAATAGATGTCGGAACCCAAAATTGGGTCCCGACCCACCACTGCGTCTACCCCCTCATGTTTGGTATCGTTCGGCCCCGTTCTTCGTCCTGGGACCGAATTTCGCCCCAGCCCCTCGAAATTCCCTCAGGGACCCCCTGTCCCGACTCCCTTCCCGTGCCTTTCTTTTTCGTTCTTCTTTTTCTTTTCCACTCTCTCTAACCGACTTCTTTTGGTCGGTTGTCGTCGCTGCTGTCGCCGTGATTGTATATGTGTATATATATATGTGTGTGTTGCTGTGCTGTTGTGTTGATGTTGCTGTTGTTGTTGTTGTTAGTGGTGGTATTTACTGATATTTTCTTAACGTTATTTTCCGTGCGTTACAGTACGAATTGGTAAGTAGCTTGGCTGTGACTGGTGAAGTCTTTAAAATTTTCGCATCATGGACGATACAGCGGCACTGATGCCGGATGACGATACCACTCAGTGGACGATATGAATAGATAGCATGAGTACGCCAGTACCAACAGCTACGGACGGCGGCACTACTTCTATGAGTGGCATTACGTTAGAGGCGACATTGCGTCGAGTAGAAGTAAGCTTACTTGATACAAATCGTAAATATGAGGAAATAACTGACTTAGTACGTGATTCTAATCGTCAGTACGATAAGATAATGGTAGATACAATGGAACGCGAACGCAGCTTCCAAAATTTTGTGGCACGACATGATATTATGATCTACATGAGCAAATGAGTGAGATGCGAGGTAATCTTAATCAGTTGCGAGATCTCATAAGCATGGAGCCCGTGTTAACTCCGACCTCTGATGTTGGAATAGTCGATTCGGTTTATATGGATGCTACTGTTGTAGATCCAAATACTAGGCCGAAAATGTGTGCGGATATGGCGCCTGCGGTTCCGTTATTAAATATAGTTAGGGCTGCGCCACCATTATCTGCATTGACAAGCTCGCATGACGCTACATTCGTCACTAATAGGATTTCGGTAGCGCCGGTTGTCGTATCTACGAGTGTA